>CAADRB010000007.1:3110517-3151540 GCA_900708905.1 Hymenolepis diminuta
GTGCGTAGAAAAAGAGGGGGCAAGAGTTCCATCAAACCCTCCCCTTGTCTTAACTACCTGCCGCGGCTGGAACTCACTTAAAACGCCTATTAAAGTGCTTTAACTCTGTGATACGGAATGACCGAGATATTTGTAATGGCCTTATGTCCAAAGTACACTTAATCGTTATCTTATTTCATTTACTCCTTTAACGCAATTTCCTCGTTTAGTGAATTATTCATTTCTCGATCAGTAAGCTGTCTATCGATTTTCTCACGCCCTCTAATACCAGCATCTTTGAGCAATACTGTACGAGTCAAGCAGTATTCCAGCTTTATACGCTTGAAGCTATTCCCAACTCTTTTTTATTGAAAATTATTCAGCTACCGCTTCTGCCCCTTTCCTGACTTGTGGTACCTGGATCCAGAAAGCTGAGAAAAGCTTATCTCAGTTTTCCTACACTGGTATTCCCTAATTTCGAAGGTCTGATTTTAATAGAACATTTACCTATTTTCCCATTGAAAACTGGAACGTAAAACTTGCAAGAAATCAGAAAGTAAGTTGTTATGATGATAGCTAACATATGGCAGTTGAAAGATTTCAGAGGCGCAGCCATAATGTTTCAATGCAGAGAAGGTAGACACTGCAAAAATTCATTATTCTTTTCGGTAATGCACATCAGACGTATGAGTAGCAATACCTAAATGCAAGACTAGAGGTCTCCGTCAACCGAGCATGTCCGCATTTTCACAAAAATTATTTCACTTCAAACATTTTATTTCCAGTCCATAGTATCCGGACTCTCAGTATCAGACCATGTGATAAACTCTCTTTGAGATACGAGGATCTGAGTATGACTGACTCTCCATGTTACAATATGTGTCCTGTCCTTTTTCTATTTTGTCATTTGTAGCTGATACAATACAAGTGATCCCTATGGCTTGGCCTATTAACTATCCAGACATAGCCTTTACAGTGTATCTGAATACACACTTGGGCAATAACAACGTGATTGTAAAATGGTTCCTTATAAACATCTCCAAGCGTCTGAATGTTCCAGAACATGTCAAGTTATCAGCACAATATGCGTTTCCGAAATCAGAAACTTGAGCATAAATATATTGATGGAGGATCACAGGATAACTGGCTCAGGTGAAGGCAAAGTCGGCAAAAAAATTTCACGAAATACTTAAGATATCAGGTTATATAATGGAGTACCGGGTGGTTTAAGAATACTTAGGTACAATTAAAATTACAAATAAAGCCTCAAGTTTTGTGCTGTCTTTTCCTGTTCTCTCTCATAAAGAATGAGGTATTTGTTTTAAAAACAGGACGTTACTCCTCAAGCACCGCACATATGTGCAAAGTGTTTATTCCCTTAAAGCCAATCTCTCTCTTTTCTTCAGATGAATCCAGTCACATCGGTCTCCCAATGGATTTCAGTGATGAATGTCCACCTGGTTTCGTAACACATATTGGAAAGACTACCTATTCTCAGGGTGAAATCTCCACTGTCTATTGTGTCCTTTCAGTCAAGGGACTTCGTAGCACAAAAAAGGGACGCTTCAGAAGCTTCTGCATGTTCTTATTAAATCAAAATCGGGAAACATGTCCTAAAGGTAAGAAAAATTCCAACTCTACTACTTCATAAAGTACATATCCTTAAAATCAGCTGATAAAAGCAATGAATCTTAACCGAGCCTCTTTCAACAAACATTTCATCGGAATCATCTGCAGTATTAAAAATATTTGGATTAATTAACACAGTTGATAGTTTTTTCTAGCAATTAATTTATAGAAAATTAACATAAACAACTAATGGGATATCGAAAATAGCTCATTATAAGTTGAATTACATGCTGTATTTAGACTTTATATAAATAACTTAACATTGAGTCAATAATAGGAAAATATAATGTTCAACCAGTTAGATGCACCTAGTAAATTGTATTACCAAAGTATTTTTTCCTTAAGTTTAACAAAGAATACCCTTAAGTATCCCCCACCGTATTAACTGTAATCTCTCAAACGTATTTCTTTTTCATTTCATTTTTAAATCTACCCGTCTTAACTACGCTCAATCTAAACATTGATACGAGTCCATCGAACTTTTCTGGGGATGAGTGATGCGAAAGTTACAGTAGCACACTTAATAGAGAGGATGTTGGTTTAGTGGGATTTTAATATCAGTGCTATTAGATCAGTGGTAGATGGGGTTTCGTACATCCACATTCAAGATATCATGAAGTTAATATTCTCCAACCGTAGATGTGGATCGAACCCTTTCCCAGACGCTTTGGTCTTCTCGCCTGTAGTTCGGTTTGTTGATGGTGGTCCTAAATAGGTTTGTGCGATTGGAGACCATTGATGCATTTTGTAGCAACTGCCGCTTTTTCCATTCCAGGTTGGTAGAACCTTGCCGAGGTTTTGGTAGGGGCAGCTATGAACTTCAGGAGTGGCCACCTTTTCCAGATTATCTTCGTCATCCTTTGATTTCTGCAGGAGAAATTCGGAGCGGCGTTCTTGCAAGGTTCTGGTGGACCAATTTTTAGTTCCATAGCTCTTGAAGCAGTCACCCATAAAGCAACGGAAGTTACTCTGTACTTCTTCCTCAGATTCTGTGTTATCGTCTCGAACGTGCCTTAACATTTTGCGTATAGCAAAAAGCCTTTTGTATTTAATACAGTTGATTCCCCTTGACCTCTGACATACTAGATGTGAATTATGATCTTTGTCCTCAGGTATTTCACCAAAAATGTTTGAGAGTTAGATCTTCAAAAATTCATTAGCATCAGCTTGGAGTCGACTCAATCATTATCTAGTATAGGCGGACTTGAAAGAATCAGATCCCGAGAAACCGGGGTTCAAAATTCTTTTTACTAGTTCTTTCTTCGTTGCCTTAATGTTTTCTATAAGCCTAGTCTCTGCATTTGAATTAGTTGAATTAGTCAACCGAACTCTTGAATTAAGTTCCATAGAAGTCATATTTAGATGAAGCTTAAGACCCTAGATTCTTTTAGTATTCATTAAAGAGAATAAGAAAGCCCATTCTACTATTGCCGAACTCCAAAGACTAGAGGTCTATTGGTTGATCGACACACATGAAGAGCGTCATGTCTACGGTGAGCTCCATACCGTATTTGGTAAGCCCAGAAGTGAGACTCTTGATAAAATCAACTGAAGTGTTAGTGCACCTTGTGATTAGATGATAAGTTGTCCGCATATCCCATATCCCAGATTCCAGAAGGGACCTTCGATTGTAATCAACTAAACTGAGGCTTTCTAACGTGGATACGGCTTAAATGGTACCCATTATTATATTAACGACAATCTCCTGCGTTGATCTTTTGGCACCTTGTCTTAAATATAAGGACCAGAGTTGGTCTCAAAAAATGGTCTCAAAATGGACAATAGGTACTGTCTGCTGAAGTTGTTGTATAAAAATTCAAATAAAAACAGATCTATGATTGTATGCGCCAAACAGGCATATTCTATCTCTTATGATTTCGAATTTGGGCATATTTTGAGGTCTGTGGTAATACAACTAAGGGATGGGCCTAGTCATTCTAAATTATCAGCTAATACTTTAACACTGTAGGTATCCCAGTTAACAATGGAGAGCGCTAATCGCTTGTCACAACACTCTATTCACTTAAATCGCCTACAATAAATAGTGTTTGAATAACAAAAACTGGAGTCACCATTTTATAGGAGCTTAGAGTAAGACCAATAACTAACAGCAGCAAACCGCAGTTCCAAAAGGCAAAGTAACAAGAGTTGAATGTAGGCCAAAGAGAGAGTGAGTGAGAGAGAAAGATGGGAAAATGGGAGAAAGAGCTGAACCGGTAGATAAGCAATAAGCATATGTGTAGGCATTCGAGTCCAGGTGTACTTTTAGATGAAACAGGAAAGTTCCTGAATATGGAGAATTGATAAGCTCATGTCCGTTAGACAGGCGAAGGGAATATACTTTTAAGCGAAGAGTACAAAGAATAACTCGAACACATCTTAACGTGAATTAAGATGTCAGTCTACGGGTCATTAATTCTGTACGGACAGCCGGCTTGTGTAGGCGCTTGAGCCATAGAGTTCCGAGGAGAACGTGAGTCGATAGTAGCTTTTAAAAGTAGTAATCGTAACCTACCGCTATATTTCAAGAGCCATTCAATAAATGGAATTTTCATCACGACTTCCATTTTGTTATTCGTTGCGAAAGTCATATTTTATTCTATCTATTTCTTTATCTAACCTGCTAGTCCCTCTCCCGAAAACCCAGTTAATATTTTTTTCCTGAATAAATGTTTTGCTTCCTTTCAGGTCTGGAGATGAAATGTTGCAATACTAAGTGATCATTTAATTATTTTTGAATCCTAGTTGACACTGTCTCAAGCATATGTTAGTGGTAAAGATGGGAGTGATGTAATTTAGTAATTAAAGTCGGCTATTTTTATGATCACAAGAATAATTGTTTTGCACCAAATTTCCATCAGGTCACAGAGGCTTTGTTTATGCATCCCATTCCAATTAACTGTCAAGGTGTCAAAAGCAGACTGGACTCACGATGTATTAATGTTGAGAGTAACTAGCAGCCACGTAACCATTTGCCAGATGTCTAACTTTAGACAAAACATTTGCACTCTATCGTTGAGACACGCTTGTCAATGCCCTGAAAAAATCAGAGTAGGAAGGGTAAGATATTTTGTATGAGATATGAACCGATGGCTCAGTAGTTAACATCTACTAAATTAGATGGTCGTCTGAGCGCATCCTGTAACATGAATGGCCAATCGCACTGGTTACGTCTTATTAATAAGATGGGGTGGTAGAATGCAAGTTTCCCATTAGAGTGGTTCTTAGATACTTTTCCCTTCCCAAGTTGATTATCGTTATTCAGCAGATCTGGGAAGTTTAAATGAGGACAATCAAATGTCAAAATAAAGTGTGAAGAATATTCAAGTGAATGAAGATATGATAGATGCAAAAATCGCATTTTGCGATTCAGATGTCTTATATTGTTAGCACGAAGTGCATATTCCCTTTTCAGAGTTATTTATTGATTGTCAGTGATGTCTGGCCAGTGATACTGCGTTTTACAACAGTGAATCTCTATGACGCCTTAGTGAAAAAAAACAGCCTCATTCCGTATCCCTATTAGGCTTAGTAATTTCAAAAATATGAGTTAATGCCATTTGAACATAGCTAACAAGTGGTAGCTCCCTTGTTTTCTTCCCTACGAAAAACTTTTGTTTATTTAACCATATGCTATTTATGACCATTGATCGTTAATTTGAAAAAAAAACTAAAGAATAAAATACCCTAATTAAAAAGAGGGACAATATCTATAATCTCTTTGTGTAGCTTATAGTGGACGTACTTGTTCCATCTTGTAGGCTTTGATATGAAACGAACATTTATGCGAACAACAATGAAGGTGAAAGGCAAGTACTCGATGTTTAGACAAGAAGGACAAACCTCAATTTGGATCTCTCTCTGCTGTACAAATGGATCTCACGCCGATGTAGATGCAAAGTATCCAAAAATAATCCTCGGCTACAAGAATTTTTTGAACAGACAAAATGCAAAAACTTCCCTACCTGCCGAAATCGAAAAACCCGAAATTCTCGAGAAACCAACTTCAAAAAATACCCCACTTTTCGTTTCCATTGATCGCTGTCCACCAGTAGAAGGAACTAAGCGAAGGATTTTTACCATGGGAACTTATAGGCAGTCTAGCTTGACAGCGACTCTGCTAGACTATGGCTATTTCACATCCATGTGTGCTTACTATGATGATGAACCGTCACCACCTGTTTCTTTTGATCAGGCTAACGAAAGTATGTAACCGCCATCTTCAATTTGGTTTTCATAGTAGCTCAAAGTCTAACACATGCTTCTTATTTAGCTCTGGTGCCAAGTATCTTGGTAGAAGGCAAAAAATGTCCACCTCATTTCACTCCAGCACCAAATGCCAAAGCTCATCTCATGTTCTACTTCCTTCGAGTTGCTTTCATTCTCTGTAGACCGGAGGGCTCCTATCTTAATGATGCTATTGACAGAATTTTACCAGATGGAGGTCAGTGTTTCTTTTCGCATACACCCGCAGAGGTCAAAAAAGCTGAAGGAAGTACTGATAAGGGGATTGACGGTATTATTGATGGCGACCCAGCCGAAATGGACGACTTTGACACACAGAAGAGGCGTTATCATTGTCCTATTGGTAATTGCTCTCATCATGATGAAATTTTTCATAGCAATTTGATTTAATTTCTGTCTCCCTCTAATAGGTTTTGAACTCAGTGAACTCCGTTGGACAGGAGGAAATGAAACAGGTCTTGAATCGGTCAACATGTACTTCTGTTGTCGTAGAGATACTAATAGTACATCTAAGGGCAGTATTCGGGCCGCTGGGGTCATTACTCGCAATAATAGAATAGAGCCGTACCTTGATAAACCCCATATATTTCCTCTGCCTACATATCTTCGATCAGTACCAACATTTGCTATCCTGATTCAAGGTGAAAGTTGTCCTGGCTTTACGGATCAAGGAGCTTTATTGGTCGGAGACTTCGTAAGCAAATTTTTTTAGTGCAATCAACTGATCAATAGGCTAAATATGCTGCGTCGTTCTGTAAATATGATTGGAGACAGAATATCTTTGAGTCTCACAATGAACTCAAAGTGAGTCAGCAACCAAGTCTATACGATATAGGCATCTGAGTGCCAGAATGGGTTGAAAAACATTATATAAAAAGGGCTATTTATTGTTTGGTGAGAATAGACTACCAATAAGGCCAGAGTTTAACTTTATTTCTGTATTATACTAGATTCTCATCTTTTCAGTATTGATCTGCATAAATGCACCATTCAGTTCTCAAAAACATTGACAAAAGTGAAAAAATGGGTAGCAGAAGTAAGGATAGATATGAAATGTCCAATTAAAGTGCATAATTACCCCTTAAAAGAGCGAATTTGTTACATGGCAGTTCCTGGCCTTGATCTTCAGAACGATTTCTTAAATTTTTAGTGCTGTGAGGCCCATTCACTACAAACTCTCGTAAAGTCATTCTAGAAGTAACAGAAAGCTCTAATCATATGCCATTACAGGGTGAAGGATTAATTGAATACTAATTTGAGGATTAATGTGAGAACTAAGACAGGTGAGGAGCCGGGGTGAATCCAAAGAAGACCATGTGACTGGAACTCAGGAAACACGTGATTATTGCGCACTGGCTCATAAAAGCGTGTCTTCTGACGGGGTAAAAGCCACAAGCCCATTTTGGTGGATGTCAACGGCGTCGATGCAAAATGTAACACCATAAAATTTTTCACTTTTAAGGGAAATGAATCTGTCTGGCAAATAGCAAATGAGTTCAAATCTTCAATTTCGGAAATCGTTGCCTATTGTCCATGGC
This sequence comes from Hymenolepis diminuta, assembly GCA_900708905.1. Classification (NCBI taxonomy): domain Eukaryota; kingdom Metazoa; phylum Platyhelminthes; class Cestoda; order Cyclophyllidea; family Hymenolepididae; genus Hymenolepis; species Hymenolepis diminuta. The sequence goes on from CAADRB010000007.1 coordinate 3,117,909, forward strand.
GAAATACTCAAAGCTAATCTTTTTTTGGCTGAAGAGTCATCAGTCATGAAGTTATTAAAGGGCGACGAGGTAATGATAACGATTTGAGTTGAAGATAAATATCCCATAATTAAGTCTAAAATCTTCTCTCCTCTCATTCTGCTAAGAGTTTTACTAAAGCTAAACATATGCTTATCCAACTCTTATCTTCGGTGATATCGCATATAAATTATCTTGATCGAAAGGTACATTCTAACAAAAGACTTTTCTGTGTGATGTTTAACGCTTGTGCGAACTTTATCTATTGAAATCTGTAGACTTCCCTACTATTGTTCCTCTCCAAAAACAGAGCAGGCTGTGGAAAGCATGTTTCCAAGTTCGTACAAAAGAAAATAACTAAATTTCACTGAATCTTCTCTCAAATTATTAAATATACATAATCATTTGATAACAAAATTTTCCCTAATACTTGCGTAATTTTCTTTTAGAGTCCAATTATGCAAACCGGATCCTATCAGAGTTTGGAACTTATCGGTCAGTCGACTCCGGTCGATTTTGTTGAATCTAAATTCGGCATTCGAGCCGTACTATCCCTCTGCAAGTACTCAAAGCCCAGAGGTAAGTTACATTTAACTGTATTTTGATTAGTATAATAGGGAGAACTTGACGGGCAATTGTTCCTTTATAGATGAAGTTGGAATCCTCGCGCCACAAGGCTTTTGTCGTGGCGTTGGAGAACGACATGTCCCAAATTTCCACCTTCTTCGTGACACTGGCACAGTCTGTGCGGTCAATGTCACAAGCGTGGTGTTTCCCTCTGGTGCTTACTGCTTCTATAGAACTACCAAAGTCTGCCCACCTGGTAATACATTTTGACATAAGTAACATTTCCCCCCATGCGTGTGCTTTTAAAACTCCTGTTGCCTGAAATACGTGGGACAGGAAAAATGCATTAATATTATGCCCTTCTCCGCTTTGATAACTCAGATACCACAAGACGGAAATGATAAATGTTGTAATCTCTACCAAGTTAAAATTTTTACCTGTGTTTAAAGTCATTTGAAATCATTCCGCTTTCTCAGTCTTTGGAAGGAAAAGGAATGAATCAAGGTGGTAAGGACAACCATCAGAATTAAGTAATCGACCACCAATCACTAAATATATTGGAAAAGTAATTGCTCACTGACGAATCATGAAATTTGAATTCATTGAACGTAAATATTTTACAACTCGATTCCAAAAATTAAATGCAGTTAAAATCTTTATTATCATTACTCACAACATCGTTTCTATCTAATTTATCGAACTTACTGTTAACCGATTTCAGTTGCTTTCTCACAACGAAAAATTGGACATTTTTGCCTTATTGTGGGTTAAATACAATAATAACTGAATAACTGTTGCTGAATACGTTCATTAAGAGAAAGCACAAAGCACTCAGTATAGTTGTGCTTAGTAAACCGAAAATTATGTTTAAATAATGGGGTATTGTTTGAACGTGTATTAAATAGGTAATTGACTTCAGATAACATTAAAAAGTGGGTGGAAGATAGGGTTAGAGGAAAACTTCCTTAAACCTCTCTGAAAATCCCATATAATTATGTGATCATTGAACAGTGTGGTTGGTCATACCACTTACTGGACATGAACATATAGAATCGAGTCTATGACTTTAGGCGAGTCAGAAAATTTTATTCCAAAATTGATGCCACCTAATATCAACCAGTTTGAGAACCGAAAGCTTATTAATTTCTCTTTCAAGTTTATCGGAGTTATTAATAATATCCGCTGGCATCTTATTATTTTCGTTTCGTATAAATATTTACACCACGTTTTCATGGTTTACATTTCATCCGCTATTGACCTTAATCTTTGCCTGTGTGTTACTTTCAGGTATTGTGAAATTGCAGACAAGTGTCTATGAGGGTCTGATTCGTTCCTTCCTTCTTCAAACAACCCTCCTCCCACTACCAATTCTTAATGATGAAATGGAATTCTGTTGTCAGTCGGAGGAATCCCTGGGAGCAATTGAATTGCCACTTAATATCACAGCGCCTTTCGCTTTGCCACCTCTCCAAGGATTCTGTCAAAGTTTTATTGGTTTTACCGTGGATTTGGAGAAAGGATTCTGCGAGTATACGCCTATTACAGGTTAGCTTAAGTTAATACTATAAGTGTAAATTTTAGGCAAACAAGAGATTCAGAGTTTAGGCAATAGCCGTAAGACTACGGTGCAAAAATGCTGATCGATCATTTATGTAGAGTGCCAGTATACATTAAATCGTTTGGTCACATCGATGCATATATTCAGGGATTCAAACTGGAAAGAGAACAGGCTTATTCGACTTATGGAATTTGAAATTTTCTCCCATTCACTTCACAGCTCAAGCTGAAGAACGTGTAATAGCATTTTCGCTATTTTCGATCATATATTAACCATTTATAAATCAACCTTGTCTTTGGCAAAACTTAACTTTACAGATTATAAAGTTCACTTGAATAACAGAAATGTTAATACTCGTATTGTAAATACGGGTAGGAAATAACCAGCTACCGAATGGAGTGGATATTAAAATATGGAAAGTTCTTTTTCGAAAATTAAAGTTTTTTAGAGCTCAGGTTACAACTTCCGCCACTTTGTCTTCAGCACTTCCAAGATACTTGTGGAGTTCATTTTTGTTAGAGATCATTTTTAAAGATATTTAGGGGACTCTAGCACCGATTTCTGTGAATGGAGATTTGAATTCAATTTCTGTTTAGTGGTCACTTATCTACCATTCATTTCCAATTTTCTGATATCAAAACTAGTTTAATATTTGAAATTTTGCAAGTTTAAAGAATGGTTGGTTGGACCACTCTCACCTTCATTTCTGCATAGTGTATGCAAACTAGGATTTACAGTATTGTATCCAATTATAACTTTTCAACTTGAAAGAGCCCATAGGAGCATTGTATTTTTTTCTAATTGCGAAGAGTAGCATGCTATTGTCACGAATTCCTCCAAAGTTTAGAAAGAGGTATTGTCCTTGCTGAAAGCTTCAGTGTTAATGAACGGGCCACACACTCCCTAAGATCCCTTTAAAGAATATATCTTATAAATTGTTGACTCCGCAAACTGCTCTTTACTGTAGTTCCTGAACTGAATTGAATACTCAATTTCAATGTGATCTTCATTCGATTGCCTTAAAATTAACCTTTCATCAATGAACTGGTGTGAAATTTGACTAAGAAATCACTGAAACTGCACTTGGTCAAGTTAAATACGTAGTCCACCTGAAAACAGCCAAATAATAGTTGCTTATAGTAACAAAGTGCGTTCCTATGATTGGTTACTAAAGTTCAAGGCACAATTTTGTTTATCCTTCTTGTCTACACGAACCGCCAAGGTGACATGGCAAGAACATCTTAACAGTGAGAGATTGTCATGAAAATAACCTGTGAAATGCAATTTGACAACCCCGAGACAAAACATATTCCATGTTGAATTGAAAAGGACAACATTAGTTTCGCTTTCTATCCTATATATGGCTGAATCTTTCCGCAATGTTTTAGTTTAGATTTAGTTGAGCTCGGTAACTTTATAGAAAACGATATTTTCCATTGATATGAGCATAAGGTATTCCTTTATCTTCCATTTTCTCGAATGATTATACCTCTAAGATAAGTTAGCCATGATTAAACTAGAAATCTAGACTTCTTCTTGGCTCTTCTTCCTGGCAGGAAGGAAATACTGAGAAACATGGTTGGGTGGTTAATTACTACGATCATTCTCATTAGCTGGTGAGCTTAAAAGTATATATCCCTTTTGTTAATCATAGTGGCCCCAATATATGCCACTCACAATACCTTAAAATCATATTTCCATGATTTATACAAATACTTTATAGCAAGGGATGTATTTCTAAATTGTGCAGATTTTTGTCAACTGAATTTTGTTCCAATTTTAGAACAACCGGAGTCGATTCTGGTTTGGCCACGTCGAGTTTTCCCGAGTAATCTTCGAGGGAAAACTGAAATCGTCCTTACTTGCAGTGAATCCTCGGCTCTTAATTCGAGTAATTTCTTTTTACTTCTAGTGTTGAGCTTTTTGAGCGAAAACGATAATTATACATTAATCTGGATATAAAGTAAAATAAAGTAGGTTTGAATGGATATTTCCGTGTTAGTAACTGAACTAACTGAAAACGTTAATCTGAATGCCGCATATTAAATTCTCCAATATGATTCCTTGAATAAGTGAATTATTGCTAATGGTTGGATTTGACGGTACCAATCAGATGAGCGGAAGGCTCAGACCACAACAACTTACTGTTGTGCACAAGCATCTTGATCAGCTAATTATTTTATAGAAGTTAAACACTATTTGGTAGACAGAAGGTTGAGCATATGGGTCAGTCCTGAAGGAAGTCTGACAGGCCAGGTCAGTTAACTAGAATTGCTAATTTGGCAACAACTTCCACCTTGAAAACGGACTCAAAGGTTGGTATGGATACATTTACTAGAACTGGAAAAATTTCGGTTTATAATTTAGGTAAAAATAGGATGTTAAAGTTCGTGGTTCAGGTACGTAAGAGGGAAGTACACAGTCTTGTATTTGTCGATGGAAATCGAAAAATGTTTTCGTCCGAGCCAGTTGAGTCATTCTGGTGAAATTATTAGATAAATAATAAGGGATTAATTGACACAATGAACTAATGTAATAGTTGCGTATTTTATTAATATTTTAATTCGAAAAATCAGGATTACTTTATGTCACTCCCGAAAGATTCTACCAATAGGAGTAACTTGGCAAATTCAGTGAACTTGGTTCCAATCTACGTTTGAATTTAGATGCCTTTATCAAAAATAAAAATTCGAAACTATAGGAGATTAAATCATTTTCAGGAAAGTCTTAATTTTGATTGATAGCCTCCATGAAGACTTTAGACATCGATTTCTCGCTCCACTATTACCCTTGATGTTCGACTACTGTTACCTACAACTGTAGATCTCAAACTATCAGAACGTAATTCATTCCCCTTCAGATTCAAGAGTTCGAAACTACATGATGCGTCATCGACATGTGTGGTTAAATCCTACACCAATGCAAGATTTTTCATCCAATGATGCAATGGAATTGTGTTTCAGTGAGGTTCGAGGAAATGAAGTACCCACCAGATCGGAAAGTGGCTATTTGAATTACTGTGTCGTTGCTTTTGGAATTTGTCCAAATGAAGGTAGGCTGACTTTTTAAAAGGAGTGATAAATAAAACGATTTTTGGGTCATTCATATGTTTTAATTTTGCAGACTTTGAGTTAGTATCCGCTTTTCCATATCAGCAGTACATAGTCTGCTGTGTTAAGCAGACATCTGTTTCCTCAGCTACAGCCGCTACGAATCAGAAAGTCTCTTCATGGCCAGAGCAAGTTCGAACAATTGTGACACTCGGTAGAAAGTGTTCAGGGGATGAGGATAAGGTCAAAGATTTGGCTGCCCCAACTGAACTCCACCGAGATCTTAAACAACCAGAGACTGAAGAAGGATGCCCGGAGTTTGAACAATTCTCCCTTATTCGACGATTTGTTAAAATATGGCGACCTAAGCGCTACAAGACAATGTTCACAAGGCCGTCGATTTTCAGTCTTTTAAATATAACAGCGAAGGGTAACAGCAGTAAGGACGCGTTTGCTAAGAGGACTGGGATGTGGTTACAAGATGGTGTCTTGCATGCAATCTTTTGTGAATACCAAACTACTAGGGCCGCTGAGCCTAATACTGGTGCTTGTAAGTTAGACAAGTCCCATTTTTTGTTATTTTATATTCACGAAATATGATTCAAATTTTTCTGAATTTTAGCCTGGCCTATCGATAATTATGCCATTCCTCAGCCAGTAACTGGTTGTCCACCCGATTTTATTTCTACATCATTCCTTCATTTACAAGGTCTAAACGGATTCCACTATTCGCAGGTGAGTTGCTACTGAAATGCATAAGTAGTACGTGCTTGTGTTTGCTAATGGCTGATTTTTGTCCTTCAGCCAATTCACCTTGCTGGTAACTTCATTGCTCATTCGAGAGCAGTGAAATTGAGCTACTGTCATAGAGAAATTGATCCAACACCGAGTCACTGGAGCAAACAGCATACCACAACCCTTCCTCCTGGACATTACTGTGTCCTCCTTGTTGGCCGAAGATGTCCAGCTGGTAATCACTTGTTAATATAAGTAATACAATATTAAGTGGGTCCATAAATTGACCCCACAATTGCTCTTTTTAGGCTTTACCGCCGGAAGTGTCTCAGTATTTGAAGGTCTTTTGAAACCAAATGAAACAGAGAGTGACTTCGATCCTCCACTTTCTGAGGCCACCAACTTGCCAACGAGTTTCGATTCCTCTTCTCACAGTGCCCCTCAAATCTTGCGAGATAAGGTAGAAAAGGCGGAGACAGGTTTATCTTTCGATCGAGTCACCTACATGTTCTGTTGTCGAGCTGATTCTCCGGCGGCATCAATTCCTATCGCTGGTTTCCCTAATGACACTGGACCATTCTACCTCTATAGGTAGGAATCGATGACTCAAACTTGCTACTAATATGATTTTTAAGTAGTTGACAATCATAATTTGATTTTTTTGAAACTTTAGAGCTGGAGAAATGTGTCAAGAGATAGCAGGAATGCGCGTCACGGAAGAATTTATTTGTATGGACGCCCCAGAATTCCTCTTAGGGCATAATCCCTCCTTAAAAATGCAGTGGGAAGTCGTAGACAAAACATATCAAATCGAGGGTTTTACTCCAACTCTCTCAATGTCTTCCGAACACTGTGACGTAAAAATCAATCTCTGTTACTATGAATCGAGTAAGCTAATTATGCTTTGGCAAATAAGGAGATTTACGGATATAGTGATACCATACTTCTTCTTTTAGCCATTCCTGATCCTGAACCAGAAGCTCAAGGTAAGAATGGGGTTCAGTTTTGTGCTTTGAAAATCAATATAACTCTCGTGTCTTAATTCTCAATTTTGTTTTAATAAAGAACAAAACAATGGAACAACATGGCCAGCTGGATCTTATTCCCTCCTTACTACGATTCGACAAGATAGTCCATTGGCTTGTCCTCCAGGATTCAATCTGGCCATTCGCTACAACATTCCTCCCAAGGTGATTGCAAACACCTTTTTCCGTCCTCTCTCCTTTTCTGAATACTTCACCCAAAGACCAAGAGTTCCAGATGACCTCCTCGCCATGGTTAATGGAACCTGGTTATCAACGCTGCATACGTGTGAGAGGAATGCAAGCGATGTACCAGGGGCCTATAATCTCACCAACTTCCCTGATTGGCCACCAGGAAATTACTGTGTACTAATGGATACCCATTCTAGAAAATGTCCTCCAGGTAGAATTTTAATTGTTTTCTATTACATGTTGACGTTTCAAAATATTAATAATAGAAAGATAGTCAAAATAGTGGGTGAAAGTATGAGGAACAAATATAGACGAAGTTCTTTGTCATTAAAAGGAATTTCGCTTACTGATCCAAAAGCAATGGGTCTTGGGCAGATAATATCTTAGTGTATAGTGTTAAGCACAATTGTTTGGTTAGATAAACAGAATTTAATTGATGAAAGGAAAAATTCAACCATACTTATTGTTCTCACGTAGAAACGCGTTCATATTTGTGAAAATAGAAAAAAGTTTCCATTATGACACTTTGTGGAGATGAGGAAGTCGTTGTTTACGTATTTCACCCTACATTTCTCCTCTAATAGCCGAAAAGTAACTATCCCATCCTAGCTAATGTATGCTGATTTGCATTCAGCATCAGGAATCCAATAGTTGAGAGGCCATTAATAAAACCAAGTGAAAGCTTTGTATCCAATATCAAAACTCATGACATTCTGAATAACATCATCAAAATTATTTAGTTTCTTTATACTTATTCTGACGAAATTGTCTTGATCTCAACGTTACCTACTCTTAACCTCAAGATCTCTTTTACACATCTGACTAATTTTATATAACCCTGCTTCTCAACTGCGCTGTTGGGTTCATGACCCCGGAGGTTATCCCAAAAGTTTGCTTTCATAAAGTGAACTAATTTTATTGGTCACCCCCCAGCTAATGGTTACAGAGATGATCAATATACTATGATTCTTTATCAGCGATATTTGCTTGTAAAACACGAATTAAACATTAACAAAAAGCATTTCATAAATATGCGCTTTTGAAGTACCAATCAATGTAAACGTCTGTTAATAAATGGGATCATGGACTCATTGGTCATCGTTGCACATCCAGCGAACAGAATAACAAACTTTACTGGTAAGAGGTGATAACATGCAGAATTTTCTTTGGCGACTCCAAGATGAGCGTAGAAAACCTTTCCCATTGACAGGTTTGAGAACCACAAATTCAAGTATATTGAAATGTTTTAATCTGACTTGATGAAATTAGAGTTTTGTTTTTAAATTTAAAGGACTCCATCGATTCACACGTCAGCTTGCTGAACTTTGCTGTCACACAGCGAAGTCAAATCCAACCACACCTATCAAGTTTCCCTTCATTGGTGATTTCTTCCTAATGGGAGCATTTGACGAACCGGATCTGGCTTGTCTTCCTGTTGAAAATGCACACGTAAGTGTTCGAAATTTTAGCTTCAGCTAACTAACGCCGGATAATAAATAATTTGAATTCCTAATCCTCATGGAACAAACCTTACCATCTTCCTCCCAAAAATAAAGCCTTGAAGCCAAGCATCCGCTTTCCGAATAGTATAGTCCGTATTTGTTTTACAAATATCTTTGTTAAATATGGTGGTATTATTATTAGTGATGATAATAGCAGATTTTTGGGAATGACTGAATTTTTTTGTAAAAATCGGAATTTAAATACATACTGAAAACTTAAATGATAGGTAAGGATAGGTGTTTGGGAGCACACGGGTCTCCAAACGCTACAGAAATTCCTGCAATTTCGTTGGTGGTGATTAGTTATATATCAATTTTTAAAGATACCGTTCATTACACAATTCAGACAAGTGTAATGCACTATTATGGGAGTAGGAAGATTTGATTCACGATGAACACAATTTTTATTTCTTCATAATTCAGCTTAGAATAATGTGTTAATTTTGTTGCCTTCTTGTTTTCTTCTTTTCTGCAAATATTCGCATATAAATGGCAGCCTCACACTTCGCTGCTTTCTCTCGAATTGCCTTAAGGCGGAGATTCACGCATTTACTTTTCAGCCATGATAGCCCGGTCAGCCCATGGTATCTCGATTGATTTGCCTTATCGATGACATTATGTAAGCTTCTTTTCTAATTTTTCTTATTATCTGATGACTCAAAAGAAGTTTTAAAGTAAGAGAGCTAAGGTGTCTTTCATGGTACCCCAAGACAAAGTCTCCTTCATTGTAATCTGATCATGAAATTTCCTAGAGGAATCGCTTAACTAGCTCTTCACTTGGTATGTCTTTGGTGATGATTGCCTTTATAATTCTCAGGTTTGTGTGCGTGAGGCTTAAATACTTATTATGTACTTCTCAATACTGATTAATAAGCTACAGATTGGGGAAATTGCTTTTCCCACAGCTAAGCTAAGCTTCATTACGTTCTCTCGCTTAATTTAATCTAATATTATGAATGTTCCCCCTTTTAACCAACCAAATTGACTCGAATAATGCCCAACCTTAAATTCATGCATGGAATTGGGTTCCTTAAAGACTAATAAACATTTAAAATGTTTTAACATATCACTTCATTATAGGTCGAGAAGTATGCAATGCTTATGTATTCAGCTTCGGGTTCACAGCCGCATATTCACAGTTTGTGTCACTACCTACCTCTCGAATGGCTTAAATCTCGACAATCATGGCCTCCGGGCAATTACCTCCTACCGATTGGCAAACGTGGTGAAGCTATTCCAGCTCTGCAATCGGTAACAAGGAAGTTCTCCTGTCCTCCTGGTTTTCGCCGAATTATGCATACATATGTAACCCACGAGGGAGAGTTCCTTACAGATTCGGATGAAAACGTTATCGGCTCCCCGGTTAACCTTCAGTTCTGTCAACGGGACGCTAATGAGGTTGTAAATGGAATTGATGCAACTTGGCCGAAGGGGGATTACTGTATCTTTGTGAGTGGCGCTATATGTCCCACAGAAATGAGTGAGTTTCGCACCGTTTTCTAATGACAAATTAAGCAATGTTTATATTAAAACTGATTTTTCTTTTACAGAAGCCTCTAACGAACTGGTAATGCGCGTACCACGAAGTATCCTAGTTGCAATCCACAATCTCACCGATTATGGCGAGATTATTGATGGCCAGTCTATCACATTTGAGAAAGATCATCGTAATGTGACCTATTATTCCGTTTGCTGTAGGGAAGACAAGCAACTTCTGGTTGATTTGCCACATTCCGGGGGAATGTATCTTCCCAAGGGCTCAAGTGTATGCTCAAGTATTCCTGGTACCTACATTGAACACGAACACGTCAGTTACTACCTAAATCCATATTTAAAGTTCTTAGGTAGTTACGGTTTAAGTTGATTACAACTTGCATTTTCTTCAGGTTACAACATTCTTAGACCCAATACTTCTTGATCCATATGTCAATGAGGATACAGTCGAGGTGGATGGAGATCGTCGTACACAATCAAGACAACAGCGATGGGTACCTCGACCCTTTGATGCGCCAGGTATAATGATACTTTGCTATTACCACGAAATGAAGAAGATAAATACATCAAATGGTACTCAACAGGGTGATATGCTGCATGAATTATTAGAACCTGGAACCACAGAGCTCTCAACTTGGTTGGCTGGTAAGGTGCATGCGCTTAGAGTAGAAACACTCCTCACGTTCTTCTAGTATCCTATACCTCTTCTTATTTTACGTTAAGATGAATGCGGATGTGCAGAGAATGCCTTTTGCAAACCTTTCAAACGATTCACCTGTCAATGTAAAACAGGCTTCTTCGGCGACGGAATACGCATTTGTAAGCCGGTAACACCTTTGACAGATGCCTGTGCCAATCTTTGCCATCATCATGCCGAGTGTGAGAGTCTTCGGACCCATGTCTACATTTCAAGCCTTGTGCGTTTTGCTTAACGAATTTCAGTAGAATGAAAACTTCTGTGCAATTATCAGATTCTATTTCATTAGCAGACGGTGGATACTGTGTGCAAATGCAAGAAAGGATTCGTGGGAGATGGTTTCCAATGTATTCCGCAATGCAGTGCTTACACGTGTCAACCATACAGCAGATGTAGAATCAAGAACGGAGGTAATCGGTTTATGGAGAGGTCAAAATGTTTACTGAAAAGGCGTGTATTAACATACGTACTTTCTACTTCCATTAGAGCCTACATGTGTTTGTGTTCCTGGCACAATCGAAGATGGAGATAAGTGTCACTTTGATATATATTCAAGTCTACAGGCGGAGAAGGATTTGCCGCAGTATATGGTCCAGCATCTTGCTTGTTTCACAGAAGATGTATTCAAGTCTCTGGTTATGCAACAACCCAAACGATTCTTCCTGCTTTTCGCACCACCACAAGTAAGCAGAGGTTCTCTCGCACTTATATTCTAATAATATGGTTCTTACTGGCCTGTGAGAGTTGGAAATAAATGAATATTACGTTTCTTATCTTGAAGTGGGAGACTAGCGACTGGTTAGTAGGTGACACATTCAAAAGTAAAGAGAGTGATTTATGTTTCGAAACATGAACAGGGAGTGATACCATAGCTCCTTTTAGATAATAAAGGGACAATAAGGAGGCACTTAACGGTGACGCACTTAGCCAGTTAGTATCAAGGAAAATTAGGCAGGAAATCGATAAAAATGAGAAAGCAGCAAGTCAATGATAAATGTTAAAATTGACAGGTCCAACACACGCTTCTTGAATATAGCGAAACCCGATTTCTGCCAGTGCGAAAAACAATTCCGTCCAATAGATGTGCACCGACAGACATCGAACCCGTGTCTTCTAATTTCTTAGAGAACGTTAACCGCCAACTTATTAGTGCAATAAAGCACCTGATCAAAGGCTGAGGCAAACCACCTGTGGTGTTTCGACGCCGATTCAGTTACGTTGTAAAGTATACTTAGAGGGATAAAGGAGATTATAGGATATGAGCACTTGATCAACTGATATCAGAAAGATTTCTGATTGTTGTATAAAAGAGGAATCCAGTGTATTGATAAAACATCATCCTTTTAACTTTAAACACCGGTTATCTGAAGCGAAACAGAATAAAGCGGAACTATCATGATAAATATGCCATCTATTTAGGAAACCCGAGCAGATTTCTGTTGCAGACATTGCGGAGTGAAATGAGGTTATATTTATAATGGGACGAATATATTCAGACTCTAGTTCTAATTTTTTGACTCGTATTTCTAAAACCTCCGCTTTCTTTTTTTTAAAAGTCTATCACCTTATGTGTTTCCCCATGATTTAAGTTTGTTTATCTTGCCTTGCCAAGGTTAGTGAAAAGGAATCTGAGAAGTGCATAAGCATGTCACAAGCGTCGACCTGCAGTTTCTTTCACCCCTCGGAACTAATATAGATATTTACGACATGAGTTGTGTATAATAATTGTCAATGGCCTGTAATGATCCTTCACCATAGTTTTCATACTTGAAAGAGTGTCAATAACTTTTTACACTCCTCAACACTAGACATTTGTTCATTTCTATAGCTAGTTTCTTTTAATCTCTCTAGTAATTCTCAAACATTCCTCTAATTTGAATGGAAGTTTATTTTTTCTTCTTTTCATTGCAGCTGCTGAAAACTTGCGAGGAAATTCTGTCTCATATTGCAATGCTCTCAAGTGAATCGGAATATAACTACTTCATAAATGCCACACTTTATCACCTTACCTCTCTTAACAAAACTCTTATCACTGTCAATAATACGGTACGTGGCACAGACTTTATTGCATGTTTATTTATTCTATTATTTTCTATTTAAAACACCCTTTTCTCAATTAGGAAACACTAAGAATTAATGATATGGAAGTTAAAGAGAATCCCATTCTCTTTACCAACGGCAGAATCTACTATACACCTGCTGTGTTTAAATACATTCCGGTAAGTAGAATTTCTTAAATCATGGCATGAAATAAACTGGAGCATTTTCAGGTAAATTAATTTTGATTTCTTCCCCTTGTTTTTAGGTTCCAAGTCACTCATCCACCAGCATAGCTGCTATCGTGATCTCTCTTTTAATTATCTTCCTGATTCTCGCTGTTGTTGGTCTCTTCTTCCTTCGACGTCGCAGACCTGATTTGGCCATTTTTAATCTTCGAAGACCTGTGAGTATTTATGCCTACGTTTTTAAATGTCCAAAATCGAATGAAAGAAAGAAATCCCTTTCAATAGAGTTTAATACCCAGTTGAATTGGTCTTAATTAATTATGTAATAGATTAGTTAATACCGGTTAGAGAAAACGATTTTCATTGGAGATGCTAAGTCTTTAAGGTCTCTTGGAAAGAAGATGAACATCGAGTTCTAATGAGAGAATTTTTCCATCATCTGTCGACGGCTCTCGGTCCAAGTAGAATTCCACATTGGGCTTTTACATCAGGATAAAAATATGTGTAGCCATATCGCTTTTCCAATTTCTGTCACTGTTCACTGATTTAGCACATTTTTCAACCTTCTTCGCTCCCTCTTGCTTAATATTCATATATCAGTCTTGAAGCTGCTTCTTTATTTTCTTCCACTAACCCATGGATAATGGCCTTTACGCCACTATAAAGTAATATTCCCAGTTTACTGGTTGTAAAGCTGACACATTTTCTCAATTTTCTCCATAGTGTTATTAACCTGCAATCGTTTCTTTCTTCATCTTATAGTAGTTTAGTTCCCCTAGTTTGGGAGGAAAATAGTTTCTCCATCCTCTCTTGAAGTACTTCTTTGGACTTGATTCAATCAGTCCCTTCTATCATTTATTGCTTAAGCTGTTAGGTTTTAAAACAATTAAAAGACTGAAGTTTGGCTCAACCATATACTTTTTTTAGGATTAAACATATTTATAATTAATACAATAAAATGAAACATTTCCCATTCTTAGCGGTCATCATGCAAACCTAAACGTGTTTATAAATGATCTAAATAGAGTAAGAGTAACTAGCCTTTATACTCACTCTACTAGAAAGCTTTCTGGCCTGAGGTACTGCACATATCGTTACCTTACGACAAATCAGACCCAAAAACTACTAGCGCACTGATAATCGATTAACAAGGAATGTTGCCATTACCACTGCAATCAAGTCGCTAAAGCGAGTTCCGTAAACTTTATACGTTCCAATTGGCTGAGACAAAATGATTTTAAAATGGTAAATATATTTTAAATACTTTTTTGAATATATGTTCAAATTTATTTGAACACAGCTTACGGAGATTTGCAAAATAGAAAATTTAATCTAGGCTCTGCTATGTTAAAAGTGTAAGCTATGGAATATCTTATAACGTCATTTGCCTTCTCAGTCATAGGAAAAAAAATGAAGTGGAGCGGTAAAGCCAACCCTTCCTGATTGAATAATACCCTTCAATAAGTAATGAATATCGTATACATTTACTTCAATCCAAGGGATGTTTAACCACGAAATTAGGGTATTCCAATGTGACCTGTTTATTTAACGAATAATATACAATTCAAGTCCAAAAATCAAATGAAGTAGGACTCTTTAATGCATTGTTGTTGTTCTTTGTATCTTTTTGAACTCCCCCCCCCTTTATCACTTGTTGGGCTTGCTGCTATTCGATGTAACGACATTCCACGATAAAAAATTATAAACGATTCTTTTGTATAATTGTACGTAGTAAAAACAACAATAAATGATATGTAAGCAAGTAAATGGTAATGATAACAAAATGAAATTTATCCATCGAAATCCCATATATAAATCGATGACTTTATGGAGAATTAGTGTAGCGAATTTATTCCTTGCTTCCACTTATCTGTTTGTTACTCAGCTTAACCGAGTTTTCTGCCACCACTCTATAAAGAGTATAACACTTCACTGAATCCTTAAACTATTTATCGACGTTTCCCTTTATCTAACTTCTTTATACATTACTCCAATCTCCACATCTGTCTCCTTCCTATCTTAGAAAAATAAAAAGTTAACAATTTCTCTCCCCAATATTGATGGCTCTGGGCTCCCTTGAAATAAGCTCATCAGGATATAACGGTGTCCAATGTAACTTTGTATTAGGCTTAAAGAAACTCAACAATTAATTCTCGTGTAAATTTTGGGCTCCATAAATTTCACAATTTATCATGAATAACATTTGCTATTTTTTCAATCATTTCAGCAATTTCAACGTGTAAATCTTGGCGTGCGGAACGCAAGTTGGCGTGAATCAAAGGGTGTGCTGTTAGCTTCTGAAGATACTGACGAATGAACAGTAGTATTCTCACCGTTTCTCTTTCATCTATCATCTCCCTCCTTACCCATCTTAATAAAACTCTTCTTTGTAACACGCTCATTGGACTTGCTTGATTTGCATTGCGCAGTTCCTCCTTCACTTAATTTTCATTTCTCCAGAATTGTTATTTAACACATTATTAATGTGCAATAAACGTCTTTTGATTTGAAACATCTCAAAGTTCAAATAAGGAGCCCTAGAATGCATAAAGGATATAGGATGCTTTGAGTCAGTGATCTGCTTCGAGTTAGGGAATTCACATTTCGCAGATCGACTCCAAGTCGATCACCATTTTTACCAATATGCAGACGCTCGTTGTTCCTCAAAACAAATCTAGACAAGGTTTAACGGTCCGGTGATGAGTAACATTCTGCCATCAGTTATATGAAGAACATTTCTCTTTATATAAATAGTTATGGTTAAATTGTTACCTAATAACAGCTAAGGTATCTGGCTCTCTTCTAGTTATTCTTATTGCAATACCTTCCACCTTCGCTACGACAACTGGTTAGAGAAGACAAACGGTGGTGAGTAGAGTTTATTGGTAGAGGTCTTCGAGTAGGCAGGAGAAAGGAGGTCAGGTGGGATATTGGGGTCCCTAGTCGCTGGTGGATGCTTTGAATGCAGTGGAAGATGCGTGTGTTTACAAAGGAAGTTGGTATATGTTGATAGAAGCAAGAGAAGGTAGAGGTAAGAAACGATTGCAGGGTGTCCTTGTTGACGGGTGATAGCAGATGTTTACAGTTTAGTGAGTATTGACCTTGTCGCAGCAACGGCACCGAAGTTGACGATCTATAAATCAAATAAAAGGGTTTTAGGAAAATACCTGTCATGGGGACAGAGACCCAGCAACAATTACTCACAGGCCACACAATTTCTTCAATCATGCAGATTATAAGTAAACCACCTGAGGTCACGTGAAAATTCTGCAGGAAAACCTGAGGTCACATATCTTTGTCTCTAGCCTTGCGACAGAGATAATTGATTCATGAAGTCGGAGAAAAAATTTAAATTCTAGAAATAAGTAGTCAAGTTGAGAATTTGGGAACCACTATAATGCCTTAGAAGTAAACCATTTCAGCCTTCTCAGTTCAAGAACAATGCCTCTGAGTCGATTTTAGCTGTAGAAAAAATGTAGCCACAGCAAGTATTATAGAGATGGTGACTTCACCTTTTTTTTATAAAAAAGAACAGTGAAACGTATCATTAAAAAGGGAAGAAAAATATATTTTTTCTCAAAGTATGATATCAATAGCAGTAATAGAAAGCAATGGAAGTAGTTATATTTAGGTTGGCTAAATATATCACAATGGAAAAGCAGTAGACAAAAAATGTCGTCTTTTTTAAGCAATAGGAAAGTCAAAATATGGACAGTAATCTCTCGGGCTTTCTACTTTTCACCCCTAAAAAAGTAAAACGTACGTGTTACTTATGTATATTAAGTAGAAGGAAATTTGACGTTCAATTTTGGTGAGCTTACAATTCAAGTGCAATAGGATCGCCAAGACTATCAAGGCTTGAGTTGAATTCGATGTCGAGGGGGTTATTATCTTCATCGTCGTATTTATTGAGTCCGCTATGCCAGGATCCAGCCGGGGTGTTATCCATACTTTTACTGACTCGACGTCTCTCGTCCCTCATGGTTTTAAGTTGAGCTGTCAAGGAGTGCAGACGGAAATGAAGCCTGGCCTCCAAACTATACTTAGTGTAAGTCCTACAAAAGACACAGACATTATGAAAATATTAAATCCTATTTTTCATTTTCAACGGCTATAGAAATTGATGCCAAAAAGGTCTAAGTGTACATTTGCTAGGTTGGAGGTTACTTATTTGTCAACGAAATGATCAGAGGTTTTAGATGCTAGTATTTAATGACAGAATGTTGTTCCTTTACATAACATGGATATTGGAAAGCACATTCATTTAAGTGGTTGGGACATTAGAGGACTGTAATCTCTTCGCCTATTTCAAAACCAGCACCTGAAAAAAGTTCACTGAATGAGGGGGCGACAATGGTTGGGATGTGATAAATCATAGTCCAACCATTCTGTCAGAAAATCGGTATGACTTATCTGCACCTGACTCATCGAAATCGATGGAGACATGACAGACGCTGATAGAGCTCAAGAACAGGACTGAAGATAGTGGATATTATAACTCTCAGACGTGTTAGAAGTAGACTTGTAACCCTGCTGGAAACAAACTGAAGCACACCCCTACACGTGGGGTGGATCAATGAGGAAGCCGAACGGGAGCTCAGTGTGACCATTGGCTGGACTAGACTATATAGACATCGTTCGCTATCACTTGAGGTGGAGGTAGATGGACAGGATGAGAAATAGTCAATACCTCTCATCTTGTTACTCATCTTCCTTTTTCCTGCAGCTTAACAGACTTTATCCTCTATCAAATTTACTTGCCTTATCTATATAATGTACCTTAATTAAGATCTATTCAGACCACGATACTTACACATCAAATCTAAAATCACTTTATAATTAGATATGAGTCAACATAGGCGTAGTTCAGTGACAGAACAAACCTCTGAAAGAGTGCGCAAGTACTAAATGCGCTTCTGTTCTAAAGAGTTAATGAAATATTCGCAATATTTAGAGATGTAGATGAAGCTGTCTTTAATAGTGGTTTGCTATGCATGACCGATGAAATATAAACGTACTTACTGGGATCCTGACTGCGATTCGTCCCATTGGGTATCGGGTCTAGCAACAAGTCACCCAGAAAGTCAAATTAGATTTCAACTGAACGTTTTGTGAAATAGAGAGAATTTGAAGTTTTTAATATGCTACATAAAATAGGACTTTGATATACCTAATCACAGGAAAATCACTACCCGATTTGACAAAAAATGTCATCACTATTAAATTTAATCAGTGGTCACTTTAGAGAAACTAGGAGGTAGGCATCATTTGAACTTCAGATGTGAATGTGAGGTGAGTACACAGTATGTTATCCTTGATTACCTCCGAACCTCATGTCTATTGATATGTCACTCATCATTTTTTTCGGAAATCTGTTGAGGGAAAAAGAATCATATATTCGGTCTCACAATTAGGACAGAGAATTTGTTCAAGGCATTCCGCTTTGTTAAGATTCTGTGAAATGGACCTCCTCAGACAGCCCTTTTCCACCTTACTTAAATAAATCCATTCAGTTGCTCGTCAACCTCTGATTTTGAGGTACAATGGGGCTGGAAATTTAGCGGCATGAGCTGGTTGGAAGCTCAATAGTGAGAGCATCATAGAAGCAGTAGAAAACTATAATCATGTGCCCGACATCTGCGACTCCAACGTGATGAGTGACACATCCATAACAAATCTTGCAGTTATGAAAAGATTTACAGACTTGCAAACGCACTTCTATGTCAGGGATTTATCCCAATCCAGGTACAGTCGCCCCTTACTACTCTTCTAAGATAGGCTCCAACAAAATCCAACAAATAAGTCGTTTCTTAAAAGGATTTCTGAGTAAGAAACCAGTATTATGCAAATTAACTGAATGAACTATATATATATATATATATATATATATGCGCACTTCCAAACCAGGTGATTATCAATGGGTACAATATTTGCAAAATATTTGTGCAGTGCTGACATACCAAGCTTTATCAAGGTGAGTTTTGGCTTTATCAATATCCCCTTCTTCCATTGCGATTTGACATAACTCCACTTCACTGAAGGGTAGTACATATCTGTCCAACTTTATCGACTTTTCACTGAAATTCAAATTAACGTTTAATAACGAGTGTAAATCATAAGAGATTACTGGTTGAGTATTATTAAACTAACTTCGTGATGACTTCATAAAAACACATCTGGGCCTGAAAATTTTTTCTCAGACACCGTTGACAAACTCCTTTGAGTAGAGTGGCAACGCAGAAGTCTTCTGTGAAGTTAATAAGTTTATCTGCAAAAAAATTGAGCAATATCGAGTAATTGATCGCACCGCTTCACAAATTATCTTGTGGAAAATGCGACATACTTTGATTTGCAACAAGACTCTGAATCTTTGACTCGATTATGAGAAGGAATTTGTTCAATAGGACAGGGTTATTACTGATTACTTTAAAGCCGTTCCAGAGATACATGAGCTCCTAGAATACCAAAATAAACAGGAGATTTAAATGTAACATCAGATACAGAGTATGGCATAGAGAATTAAGAAAGGTGGACACACCAAACCAGGTAGAGTGAGTCGATTGCCTTGTTCAAAGTATCTTATAGCTTTTTTCATTGCAAACTTCTCAATCGGTAGAGACTTTCCAGCTATCCGTTGGATCATCTGAGGAACACTCCTGAAATATGGATGAAAGCATTTGGGCAACAATAAAATACATGCACATGTAAAGTTAGATACGTTAAGCGGTTAGCTTAACTAGAGTAAAGTGTTTTATAATTTAAGCATGTGTAGTGCAGGAGTTTAAATAACCTAAACTGAATATTCTATGTGAGAACATTTCAACTACCATAACCTTGTACTTCACATCCCATTCCTGCAGTAGAAAATGTTATAACCAAGAACTCCAATTAGGGAAATCCTTTTCAGGTTAGACAATCCGAAAAAGTTTCTTTTGTTAGTGAACTCATTAGTCGGTAATGATTGAATTAGATGATCGAATGGGATAACGACAAAGTTTCACAGTAAATTATTATCAACTGGATAGTTTTTTATACCTTGACTAATTATTGCAACATTTTATTTGATCCGGTGAAGTCTTAAAACCGAAGGGGCATTTAAAAACAATTAGCATTATGAAGTTAGTGACTAATAATAAAGGAAGTACGTTTTTATGCACGGAGTTGGAAGTCACATGACTGATGATCATCTGTGAACGGAATGGTCAACAACTTTAGGTCCGCAAGAATTTAGGTTGATCGTTATTGAGGCTCTACCCAAGACGACTGTTAGAAACCACTTACTTAAAAGAGCTTGGGAGTTATAAACTGGGAAAACGAAATCGACGCCATCACTTAATCTTTAAAACTTATGCAGTCTCGGATGTATTTGTTTGATCAAAGGTATGGTTCGGTGAGGGAGAAGTAAAATCTTCAATATAGTATTTACTGAGGATTTTGGTTTTAAAACCACAGAATCCTACGGAGCTCAAGGCCCTTAGGGAAAGGTATTTGAGGGTGTTGGGAAGACAATGACACTAGCTGGAAGTTAAATTGTCTTCATTTTAGCGATCGTGACCATCGGAAGTAAGTTCTAAATTTTCCGTTAGCAGAAGAAAGTGTTTATAATAGACTGATCCAGCTTTAAAATTCAGGTACTGGCGCCGCTAACATCTATTTTTTGGATTTGTAATGTGTAAAGGTTGTTCATTTCAGATTTTTAAGTTCTCTCTCCATTAAATTTAATCTTTGCTTTCTAATCCTTCAGCGTAGCCGTGACATAAATATCAGCCGATAATTTTCCATTAATTGAGTGAATTAAGTAATAATTACGATTTTGATACAGGTCTTCCGATCCTTTCTCATTATCATAATATTTTAATAGGTTTGATGCACATTTTTTTCGATAAGTGCCCCAAATTTCCCACGGTAATATCAAATGATGATTGACTACTAATGAGCTCGATTTTCATAGACTGGATCTATCTATTATATATTTTGAGCAAATTTTGCCCTGCAATGATTTTCAGTATTTGGGGGAATCCGCAGTCTATATTAATTTATCGCGATAATTAAAAGTGAGTTTTAAAGATTTTGAAAATTTATTAGTGAAATGAATATTAAATGTGTCTTAATCATAAATCAAATATTAAAATAAATAAAATTAATTTGAAATAAAATATATAGGTTAATGATATTCAATTGAAAATAATGAATTAAGAGTCTCATCTACCCGAATTCTCTGAAAAATATTAAATTGACGGAAAATAAATTTCTATTTAGGAGAAGAAAAATGATTGCAGTATAAATGAAAAGATTGTAATATAATGGGGACTTCTAGAAAATAAGAGGAATAATTTCATAGAAAGGTGTTTTAATGATTATAAATAATTAATTTTAATAAATTATCAATTATCATTTTCATGATAGCGAAGTTCAAATTATGTTTGAATTATTAGCAATCGTGTAATGGCCCACTTAAACAAGGATCAAATTACCCATCTGGGATATTGGCTTAATGCTCCATTGAATTACAGTGACGCGAAACTGCTTAGTCTTTTATCACTTTGAAACACATATATGGTGCAAAATTTGCTTAGTTCCCATCTTTCGTTGATTTTATGCTAATTAATCATGATTCACTTAATTTCCATTGAAATCTCCCTTTGTTCTTTTAACAACCTTTTTTTATTTATACTCTAAGCCACTAGGTACGTTGTTGGTGAGGGATTGGAAATAGTCGACCCCACAGGGAAGTACTTGTTAGTCAGCCGGCCAAAATAAGAGGCAAAGTATGGATATTCTCAATCACACTTCCATGCCGCTTGAGACGGAATTGGTCACTGTGGAAAGATAGTTGCTTCCTCTCACCCTTTAATATATTTTAATCCATCTCTCATACTCTTATAGACCTTTTATCCCTTTTCAATCTATCTTATTTTATTTATAAAAGTTTCTTTAATATATCCTTATTTGGATCACGCCTCCTACACAAGAGATATAACCGAGAAAATGAAATATTTGATAAATAAATCGGAATAGCTTCGGTGCCAATTTCGAATTGAGTTACAAGGACCCTATGCTTTTTATTGCTTCAATTTGGTCTGTGAGATATTCCCGGCTCTAATCTTTATGATTAACTATTTTCACCAACATTTTAATACATAATTCAATTAGCATACAAAATTAATTAATTAAGCGTGTATAATTACTGCTAAGCAATTTTAAAATCCAAAATTTTAGAGCCCTTTGCTACCCAAGCACTTAAGAAGCTTTATTTCTGCTTTAAATATGGACAACAAGATACCCGAAGAATGAAAACAATGCAAGACTTAAGATGAATTCCCAAATCGACAACTTTAATATCGAATAAATTGTAAGCGTAATATTCGTATTCTAACGGCATAGAAAATAAACGGCCGTCGAAAATAAGCAACGGCGGTATTACATAATGATGTTCATTCATCAATTTTAAAGTAGTTTTCCCCTCAGTATTGAATGTAGGCATTGTTCTACGTTCAGGCGACCACTATAGGTACCAATTATACACATACTTATACGTCTACCGAAAATATGCCGTTGTAAACTCTAAATAAATATATTTTACCCCGTCTCCTCATTTTTGTAAATAATATTAAAATATTAGCAGATCGTACAATAAAAGTAGTATTTTAAATGCACGAGGTCAAGTTTAGACAATTACACTAAGATAAGAACAAAAAGGACTATGCCAGGCGATGAATTAGATGAAGCAAAACATTTTGTTGATATAAAGTCACTTTACTTTGTCATTAACCTTTCAAAGTCAGTGAGAGCATAACAGGTGCTGATAGTGCTCAAGATAAGTTATGAAGATATTGACAACCATTGATAAAAAGATCGAAGGCATTGTCTTGATGAGCACTTAGTGTACTCCCAAAAAGTCGACAGCATTAATCCTAATTTCTTAAAACAAAACTGTTGTATCTAGGCCTTTAGAGTCTGACCGCATAACAAACTCCTTTTGAGCATGATTGACCTCTCCTATCGTCAAATGTATCCCGCATGTCCATTTGAATAATATTCTATGATGTGATCTAGTCTGGAGCCTTATGATTCTTTTTGTACATAATCGCTAATACACAATGTGTTTGAACTTCGTTCTAAAAAATAAAGAAGTGATCGGACCTTTCAGAAATGGTCTCTATCATTGTTCTTACATCCATTTTTATTGCTCAACATCTGAATGGGATCAATGGGGACAGTGATCATAGAGGAAAAGCCAGATAGCACAAGACAACAAGAATCACATAGTAACTACATGCTCTATTCCCTTTTAATTCATTCAAATAAACAATGAATTTATGGAAGAATATTTACTAGTTAATTGACAATTACGACAAAAGCTTACTCAAGGAGTTCATCAACATGCCGAGAAAGAGTTCCACCATCAGCATATTCTTTGGGATCGACCTCGATGGGTACCGTGACGGAGGACTTTCTGCCATTGTCAGAGAGACTACCTCTGAGTTCATCATCCAAGAACTGAATTATGAAGGCGGCTTTGAGGTAGCGATAGGTAGCATGGCTCCATTTGCTTTCACACGCCAGCCTCTCGGCATACTTCATTGCGTCCATCCATTCACCCTGAACGCTAGTTGTATATCAAAATAGTAGTTATAATATCTCTGAATCTATTAAAACTTCCAATGAAAAGACAATTGAGTTAATTAACTTATCATTTCAAATTTGAGTGAATCCAAAGGTTTGATCCAGGTATAAAAAACTTACTTTCCATTTTTAAGTTTCAATTAGATCATTTGGAAGTTATTTCTATCTCAATGGCTTCACACATTAAAAGAACTGAACATCGAAATAGCCCCCCGAGGTGAGGAAGGTACATTCACCCAATCGTCTATATCTTTCCAAGCGCTCACTTTTCCCATTAGATCATCAGCGGCCAGTAATAAATGGATTCATCATCCTGAACACATTATTCGTCAAACACATTATTTTACTAGAAAGAAGCTGTTCAATTCAAAGTCTTAAGTATTTCAAAATGATAAATTCATTACTCACCAATGGCACCACATCAGCTCCCAATAGCAAATATGCTGGAAATTGACAAAGTCTGACTGTGCGGAAATGGACTTGAAGAGGTAATCCTTGGCCTAATAATAAAAGAGAGGTTACTTCAGAGTGCTGAACATAAGTGCAAAAAGTATTTCGAAATTAATCTTCCATAAAAATTTCTTAGAAGCGTTTATTTTCATGGCGGGTTTTCCATTAGTATATTTCAGACTACGATCATAGTTGACCAGCTTAAGCATTTTGCATTTCTTCGTTTATAAGAATACATGAATGACATAAAATCAGTCATATCTTGGCTACCAGTAATCATTTTTATAATTATTCAATTTTAGTAATATATCAACGAATAGTGGGGAAGATTAATTTTTATACTTGAATTAATTTATGACAAGAAGAATCGACTCTGTAGAAATAGTATCCTAAGTTTAGATAAATATTAACAAAACAATACCGATATCATTTCCTTTTGAATGCCAAAACAAAAACGACTCGGCAATTAAATGTGGGAAAACAATGGAAACAAAATATTTTTTTTTCAGTAAATAAAGTACATCCAGAAATTCTAGAAATTCATTTAAGAACGGTATACGGAGATTAATATCATAAACGTAACTTCAATAAATTTACTTCTTGTAATTGCAGGATTTATGCTGGTAAATGGAAGATATATTAATAAAATTAAAGATTTCATATGCTTAGCTATCACATCTCTGCTACTTAAAAACTGTAAGCTGTTGAATAATGTGCAGGATCATTTTGCCTTCCCGAATAGTGGGAGGAAAAAGTCAATTTGAGCAGTAAGGCCGACTCTCCCTGATTAAAAAGACCGATCAACAAGCACTGAATATGGGAGACAAGTCTTTGCTGCTGTACGAATAGTTAAAGTTGGATTTTAGAATGAGAAGTCTCCATTTACTAAATGTTGAGCAACCCGAATTCAAATTTCAAATGAATTATGGCTCCTTGATATCTTGACGTTGCCTTAAGTATCGTTTTGTTTCCCTTAACTTTATCATTTATTAAACTATCTGTTTTCCGACTTCATTTGCTTTCTACAAATAAAAATTTTTAAATGATTTTTATTGTGAGCAATAACAATAGACGTGGGGCGATAGCCAAAAGCGGATAACACCAAATAGACCAGTAAGGGATAAAGTAGAGGGGATCGAAAGATGTTGAACATAAAGCGAGGGTATTAAAAGAGTCTTACTTCAGTTGATTTTGAAATTTGGCTTTATATAACTCACTAGAGTTCATTCAAGGCGAAATCTAAACAAAAAGAAATACTAATCTTTACACTATTTGGTAACACTGGTAAAATTATTTGAAAGAATTAAGAGACCCTTAAGACTTTTCCTAAATGGATTGTAAATTAAAGTAGGATGGGAAAATGCTGAATATATTATATAGTAATCCATATGGCCATTCCATACGAAGGTGATTTCCAGTGATTTTAGATAATGTTTAGATCATGCATGCTGGTATCATTCCGCTAACTTGGTTAATAGAAGTACAAATCTCAACTACGCCAACTAACCGCCATGTGACCCTCAAGATGCGATACAAATGCAAGCTGCATAAAGTGAATACACTGACTTTTAAAGAAATTCCGCGGATGTTTGGGCTTGAATGAAGTCGGTGGAGTGAGGAATAAGCAAATCTGGACTATGGCTCACTTTTTTCTTCACCTTTTCTTACTCAAATTCTGTGTTTTAAACAATAATATCCACAACAATACAAAACGTAGTTTTTCAGCGTGGGAAAGTATCTAGAAAATACTGTTTACGGATCGAGGAACGGGTTGAAATAGACATTAAAGTAAGATCATGGAAGAAGATTTACAAACTGTGAACTCAGGATGTAATTTTTCAGTTATTGAGTATAGTCTACTACTTAATGTTCTGAAATCTCAATGTTCAAATTGAAGATTTATTGCTTGATTCCTGAGTAACTTCAATTCTCCAAAATAATAACAGATAATGAAAGCTATCAGGCTTTTAACAAAGCATACATCACTGAGCGTCATTACAATTTCTAGGGTCCCTTCATATACATAGCAAAATATACATCCAAGAAGCTCATAACGAACATTATGATAGAAGAATCAAAAAGGGCATCCATCTGAATGAGAAAATCTCATGAATTCATCAATTGGTAGATCTGATCGATAGGTACACCACTGTTATACCACCAGCTCAGAAAACTATAGCATAACATGCAACTGACCAGTGGGAAATCACTTGTGAGTTGGGCCAATCGACCATTAAGGAAGGTGAAGAAAGCACTGGTAGGGAATTTCTTAATCCACGCAGGAAGTAGCTCTCGCGCATCTGCCAAGGCCGTGACCTCATCACCAACTGCAAAAGAACAGCACCCAATTCAACCACAGCTCTCACGTGCACAACTGCAGTCATTTTATAAGCAAAGCAGGAATCAATGCACTGTTACCAAAAGGAAGAGTAAAGAGCGCAAGAAGAAAGAGTTTATAGCCCAACATTGATGACATTGCTAAGTGATTAGTTCCTTTAGTGCAATGTAAGAAATGAACTTGAAGAATTATCAAAGCGAATGTCAAGATAGATTGCAGAAGAAAGAACCACAATAAGAATAGTTAAGCAATGATTATATGAATTCTTTTCAGCATTTCATCTTTATCAGGAGAATTTTGCTGGACCGTATTTATCTAATCTTCAGATATTGAGTGATAAAAACTACTCATAATTACACCTTATTTCCCGCTAATCCTATAAAGATGCACCTCTAGGTGATATTGGATAAAAGCAATAGTTGTCATTTCGAAAAGTTGTAGTATTCAAGTAAAATTTTCTACTTCTAACTGGAATGTCTACAGTATTAAGCTATCAACAAAAAGGCTAAGCCCATCCCAGAACCACTTAACAGCAAGTTCCAAGGTGATCAAAATAGACAATGAGACGTCAGGCGTATGTTTATCTAGTGGATACAAATAGGAGAGACTATTTATTTACAGTAGAATATGAACTGACAAGTTAATAAGACTGAGATCGGGCCAGATGGAGTGGAAAATATAAACAGAGAGTTATCTGTCTATCAGACAACTTTACCTTTAACTTGATGCTTGACCACACATATCTCTAAAGGTACATCAGGTGGTTGTCTTTTAAGTTAAATTATGCAGTCCCTATCCCCTTTCATGAATATTGAAAATGATAAACAATTACTAATCTTATTTAAGGGAAAATTTTCAAATAAAAAGGAAAAAACGATTATATGATTATTACCAACTTGCCAGGAGCCAGGAAATGCAAAGCTTGAATTTATTCATCTAATTAATAAAGGATATTAAATGCCGGAATAATAAACCTCAAAGAAATGGAATAGTAAAAGTGAAAAGGTGGCCGGAGAAACAAAAACAAAGATTAGTTTTTGTGAAGCCGGGAGAAGATTAGAAATAACGTTTAGAGAATATACAATTTTAGGTGAAGCATAAAACAATCGCTGTTATTTGCATGCAAAGCGCAAAGTATTAAGAAAGGGAAATCACATAAGAAATAGAATGGCAAATATGGGTTAACAAAGAGGATTTTTAAAAAAGGGAAATCTAGACTTACTGGCGTTGCATGCAGTGTCACCTGTGTAGATAGTGTTAATTAAAGCTCATAAGTGCGTCATCTGTCCATTTTCAATGAAAGGATAAAAACCAACAAACAAAACACAATGAACAATCCGTTATGTGCGGTCTTTTGTTGGTGAAAGTTACTTCATGATTTCCAGTGCTTTAACTCACGATGCACAAAACAAGTGTCTCCTGTAGATAATTACATGTTTGTGTTAGTCCTCTAAACATTTTTTATTAAACACTGCATGTTCTAATTTAAGCTATTAAACTAAGCCTTTTTGAATTAGATACGTTAAAGCTGGCTCCTGGTAGTTGACAAAATAGTATTGAAATCTTAGTACCTTCTGTGAACGGTGTTTCACGATACGGCGACAACGCAAACTCCCTAATTTGTGATTGGCTAAGGATGATTTCACACACATGTGTAGTTAGTTAAGGCCTAATTTAGGAATGTAAATGAAGCTACTATCACTACACGAACAGCCACACATAAGATTAGAAGTCAAAGAAAGGTCACTTACCTGTCATTTGAGTTGCATATAGGTCATAGACGAGGATTATAAGGGCGCACAAGGGGTCACGAACTCCATGTTCTATTTTGCTCCCCTCCTGTAGAAGTTGTAATCCCAAATCCTAAAATGAAATTATTATAATAAGTGTAAAAATTGGAATAACCTAGCTAACATCAACTGGCGGCTCTTTTATTAGCAATAGACGGTTCAAAGAGATGGATTGATCAATTAGCTCTTTATAAGGAGTTCACTGATTGTTTACTAAAAATTAAAACGCTAATACTTTAGGTAGGGGTCTAGAACACAGATTCACATGCTTGAGCTTTGGAATGCTGTGTTTTTTCAGAGCTAATTCAACCTCTTAAGTGGAAAATAGCCAGACATATGAATACTGATGAAGCTAGAATCCTTCAATTGCATCGTCCTTTCGTCTGTTCTTAAATTTCTCTCTGTATCGCACATTTTATGCTTTTGTGATAAAAGTTATGAAATGTAACAATAATACTAAGTGTATAATTACAAAGAAACTTACCTTTTTCCCTGAGAATCCGACAATTTCTAATAAGGAGAGCACTTTTGAAGGCAGCAGTGAAAGTAGCTAAAATTATGGAGCAAGCAATTAAGATTTATGCTATTGAACTATACAATTTCTTAATTAAAACAAAAAGATAAACTTTGAGCTGTGAATACACAATAAATGTGAGTAAGTGGGAGTGGTATTGAATATAGCAAATTAAATTTTGGTGATATTCACGCAATCAGAAGGGATAGAAAATAAGGATAAATGACAAAACGCAAAATTGCACTTCAGTTGATGCAAGAATTAAGTAAAGTACTTTAGCAGTACATCATTAATTTCTTAATTCTCCATTTTATCGTGCTCAATTTTACTTCAGTTAACCAAGGGATAACTGAATGACTCAGGCCTTCGTTTAATACCCTGAACAAGTTACAAAATTACCGATGCATGTCTAGATTCATGGATACACTCATTGTTCGACGATTGACTGGGTAATTCCGTAGTCTCTATAATCGCATTGATTTTCACCGTAAGCACAGTTTCTTTGTTTTTTTATAACTACTTGTATTTTTCCCGATTTTTTCCCTTAAATACGTTGTCCGTTAAACCTTTGTCATCACCCTAACCTTCGTCCGATTTAACTAGACAATAGAATAGTGGCAAACAAGTATGAAACCTCATAATTTTTAATAAAACCTTAAAGAATTAGATATCCTACTATTACTCACACATTTGGTGCTTGAATACAAACTACTAAATGGTATTTTCAACTTCTATAAACGATTCATAATATTCTTTATAAGCGTGTAATTAGGCCTCTAGTTCTCCGTAAATTAATCATAGGCGAGACTATCAGCATATTAGCTGTGGATGGCATTATTCATTTCGAAGTCACCATATTCATGGGAAAAGCTAAACTGCTCATTCAATAATAAGTTGATTTATTTCCTCATAGGGATGTAAAAGAGTATGCATTGGAAAACTTACGAGATTGAAAGCTCCGACACCCATTAAAACACCGCATTCAAAAGAAGCTTGAGTGGGACGTCCTCCCCAATCTTTGCTCTTGTAGATTTTCCAACAGGTTCTAAAATGTGAAAAGGTAGTGATGGAAACTCTTCAAGCTAAATTAAGTTAAATTTAGGGAAAAAATTTTATCCAAGATACGGCAAGCGCGTAAGGAAGGAATCGGTCAAGTAAGCACTGCTTATTTGAGCTATCGGATATGTATTTTTATAATAATATTCCGAATTCAAAATACTCAAAAAAGTAAAGATAAAATGTTTTTTATGGATATAACCCAAAGGACTAAACGAAAACTGATAAAGGATATCAGAATCTAGAAAAATAAATCATAAAACCTCACAGAACTTTTTATTAAATATACTAGAACTTGAAAGTTATCTATTCTATTGCCCGATTCACATGCTCTATATGATCTTCAAATAAACGGACTTATTGTTTAAAATAAAACTGTCTTTAGATTCATATAGAAGAGACATTAACTAAATAAATCGATTCTGAATTCTCATTTAGAAACTAGATCAAAAAAGCAATGAATTCATTCATTTTAATTTTTCAATCGTTTTGGAGAAGATATGAGGAAATAACTCCAAGAAAAAATTGATTTCAAGGACATCAGAAGGACATGTCTGATGAATCGCATTCTTACGGGAGTTAAACCTACGAAGAAATAAACGAAAAGTATATTCCATGAAGAGAATAACCAATTGTCACTTTGAATAATGAACGTTAAGGTTAATGTGACATTATATTTACGCTTCTGTGAATAATAATAGGGGTAGTTAATTCATCATGGCCACTTAATGTGTGGAACAAGAGTTTATGAAACGCCAGTAAAACAATTAATATCAACAAATTTGCTTTATTTTGTCCATTTCTAGAACTGGATGCAAATCATACTCAACACTTCAGTACCACCACCAACTGGTGTTGAAATTGTGCAGCATCAAATATAATAATGACACAAAAATAAAAAATTTCTTGACGTATTTTGATGGGCGGCCAAACTAGAAGTTCTTGTTCACGATTGCTGCTGAAATTAGTGGGATTCATCAAGCCAAAATCTTCACAGTAAGCTCCAAAATAATAACTCAAGAGCTTAAAAGACTATTAAAAACATGCTTAATTTTATTGGATGGCGAAAATTTGGGAAATCACCTACCTTAAAGGAATTGTTCCACACAGACAACGCTTTGGTGGGTTTTTAGTGGATTTTTAAAGTTGTAAACGAATAATAAAGTCTACCCAATAAAATCATCAGTCAGACGCGCAGAAGGCGGATAGCAAATAGACGGAAGTGCAGCTTTCTCGTATCTTTCTCGCTCTTACCAAGAGTGTGGTACTTGATGTATGAAAGGACCAAATAAAAAGAAAAATTTTCCCTATGAGAGGACCTCTCTAGGCAACAGCTTGGAGAATTTCAGCAAAAGTTCTCATGACACTTCTGTGCATCGATAATCCTTAACTATCACTCATTCTAATTCCGCAAGTCAGATGAATCTAGAAAATGATGAGCGATTTTGTTTAGAGCTATCACTAATAACAGCCTTAAATGATTTCACATTTGAAATATGTGTAATGAAACACCAAATTTGCTCACCAGCTATATAATGATCAATAAATATGTTAGAAGTTGCAAATACGAAATTCATTGCTACATATCCGAATGATATGCAAAATACTTACATCGGCTCCTGTGTGTGCCTCTTTAAAAGATCTGTTGGAAATCAGAAGCATCTATTTTACAAGCTGAGAAAAGAAGAAGTGATTATCCTGAACCCCATAAACTAAATCTTTCTGACCTCTCACAAGCATTCATTTATTCGAATGGTATATTGTGTACTACCTTTATTAATCAATGGACATACATTGACACACAGGTTAGAACTTGTGAAAACAAGGGTAATAAGGAGGTTTTCTCACCAGATAGATTCAAGAATGCTACTAATAAATCAGTTGAATTGATAGGAGGATACATAAAAGATACAATCATTTATATCAAGTATGCTCTTTTGATCCTTAAAGATATACATTCAATTTCCATGGTTTCTTTGTTAACATATCTCATTCTTTCTTAACAACGCATATTCTTACCGAAAACCCATTTCTCATAGCGGCAGTATTCTTAACGTCATTCTGAAGAAGGAATTCAAATTTTTCCCTCTCTTTTATCGGGGTTTAGGCATGAAATTTTACTCGATATATGAAAACGTTCACCGCTAAATCATCAAAGATTATCGATAGGTAATAAAGTAAATCCTTTATGTTTCAATCACTTTTAGACTCAGCAGGTTCAAAGTCTTCCGATATATTTGATGGAATCGCTTATGCACTTATACAGATCTGAAAACTTTGTGTTACATTTTATCTCATTAGTTCCATCCCGACACTTCATTAAGCAATATGCGTAAGGAATAACCAAAATAGAGTGTCAAGAACCCAGATTCAGAAGAGGAACTAAAACATTCCGAATTTCGGTAATAATAAGGTTTAAATTTAACTCCGCAGTCTCCCCAAAGGCAAATTATGCAAATATCTACCTTTTCTTATTGTCATTTAAAGGCGCTCAATAAGGTTTAGAAGTAAGAGCAAACCTGTAGCACTTGTAGCATTCACGAAGTTTGATGGAGCTTTTGATGAGGGTCACTAGCTTTTCATCTTGAAGCACAGCCAGGAAGACCCATTGAAGGAGACTTTCTGCATAGCATAACTCTGCGTGAGCCTCCTCTATAAAAAGAATGGAAAAAATACAAACAAGCAACATAAATATTTACAGTTGTTCTTATTGTTGATATCCAAAGAAAATAATTTTTCCAACTCTAAAACGCTTCCATAATCATTCATCGGGTCAGTCAAATGTCAGAATTTTGATTAAATTCAATTATGTATTTATGTAAAATGCTTTGTATTAAAGTAGGCACATTTTACTCATTCCTGACCCTTTATTAAGTTGACAGAAGAAAAACATTGTAACACTTTAGTAACGAACGATTTCACTTACGAATCAAAAATTTATTAATTTAATTAAAGATAGTAAAATTGGCAAACAGTTTCAGATGTAGATATTACTCGTTTGAGATGCATGACATATTATTAATCGAGAGAGTCCTAAATACCTCTTTTAGCATCGTTTTATTATTGTTGAGGAAAGATTAGGCGTTACTGTAACAATTTTTAAGACAGTTTTCAACTTGTAACTTTCCTAATATAGTTGAATATTGAACAACAGGCTTCAATTTTCAAGAGAAGATTAATTAAACATTTTTTTAAAAAAGGAGTAAAAATACAATCTATTTGTCGGATTTGATTAATTTTTAATTGAAAGAAAAATGAGAACCTAATCGACCATCGCCATAAATCAATAATTGTCGTTATATTTACTATTAAATAAAGACCTATAGCGATGACTTGGGATAACTAGACGCCGTTTAGAGAAGATTAGATGCAATAATTTTCTGGAAAGTTCTACTTTATTCAGATTAAATATACCTTAAAATTCGATCTCTTAAACCGAAATCTAAACAAGTTGACTATAAGTGTTCTCAACCGTCATGCAAACTGAAACTCCATAAGTAAGCTAATCAACTCTGGGAATTATTAACTAAGCTTATGCGAGTAAAACGACTTGTTACTTTGAAACGAAATAGATGTCGCCATTCTATCTTTAAAATTGATTTACACCTTCTTCTACTGTTAAACAAATAGAAATGATTTGTGAACTGAGTGACTAGAAAGATACACACAAACGAAATCTTCATTTGTGCAAATCGATCGTCAAACTTAACTAATTACCACCCTTTCAAAATGCCAACAATAGTTTCATGCGGCTTAACGTAAAGAGAGGTGCCAAATACAGCAAAAACAGAGGAAATT
>CAADRB010000007.1:3151971-3182208 GCA_900708905.1 Hymenolepis diminuta
TCACTTCTGATTTACTGTAGGCAAAGTTCCCACATTTACTTTCTTATAAACAGAGAACTCTAATGAACACTGATAGGTTAAATGAATTGCTGCCAATCTCATCCATTTGCTCTTCGTTGTAACAAGACAAAAATAAGCTGGGGAAATTAAATCAACTGGTGAATAATTTTAGAATACTTCAGACATAATCACTTTCACAAATCTGGAAGTCATTTTATAAAACTTGAGAACTACAGTGGAAACTATATAGCTATATGAGAACAAAGATGAATTAGTATTTCAATAACTCAAAGAACGATTCTTTATGTCCTCTTTCTTCTTGGTCGCCTCCGCCCTTTAAGATTCGTTTAACTCTTCTACTGTACTTCCTATTTAGAAACTCTCCCGTGATTATAATTTAAAAACCTTGCACTACCATTAACAATCATAGTAATTTCAACTGTTTCTATCAAAAGTCGTTCATTCTGAGGAGAAATATAGACATCTTTCAAGTTTAAACCAATGCATAAAATATATGGATAGCCGTTTCCAAACATTAATTGCATTATCAAAATCTGAAAATAAACCTTTATCATTCTGCAAAAATATGCTGAGTGGTAAATAAGTAATAAAGATACT
Organism: Hymenolepis diminuta; assembly: GCA_900708905.1. Lineage (NCBI taxonomy): Eukaryota > Metazoa > Platyhelminthes > Cestoda > Cyclophyllidea > Hymenolepididae > Hymenolepis > Hymenolepis diminuta. The sequence goes on from CAADRB010000007.1 coordinate 3,152,590, forward strand.
TCAAATGTGTCAGAATTTCCTAAAAATGGTGATGCGCAGCGAAATAGCCAACTATGCTGCCTGGGCACACAAAAATTGAAGGAAATTTTCACTGAGTCATTCGATCCATTTGCTTTAATTGGTAAATTTAATGACAATTTCCAAAATGTATAGAAAAAGGATTTTTAAATGCCTCCTTCAGGTATTTGAGTAAACAATAATAACAAATCCATAGTCTGACAAAGCAACTCAATGTAACTGCTTACAAATTAAGGAATCAAAAATTAAAAAGAGAATGTTCAAATATTTGCTAACAGGCATTGAAATCAATCTAATATTACGTTATTTTTTCACTATAAATAAATCGAATAAGTCCTTCAACAGGTAAAAAGTAGTTCATAACACATGCGCCATCTCTATTCTAATAAAATATCTTAAAATATAATTGTTTTCTTATCTATTTTCATGCATTAAATTGTAAAAAATGTGGATTCATTTAGACGAAATTAAATGACAATATGATTATTAATCTTAGCAACAATTATAAATACGAGAATATGAATAATTGGAAAAAATTCGATTATCTACCATCAGTATAAGCCGCGTAGAAGGCATTCTTAGCTTTGACAGTTGATTTAGCAAAATTATCCGAGAATTTGCCTTTCCTTCTTTTCTTTAAACAAACCTTCACGGCGTATTTAATATGCTTCGTCGACTCCTCGAGATCATTCTAAAATCAAACGAAATTTATTTATTCCTTTAAATCAAACTAGGTTATAAATCAACCATAGGAAAATATATTATATTCATCTTTTTATATAAAAGAAACTAAAACGATGAATTTGGTGAACTCATTTGAGCTTTGAAATGTTTAATATTTCTTGACAGGTTTCATTTACGAGCTAATGTCTGTAGGTAGAAACAAATAAATCAAGGTGTCATGAAAAAGCGTGCAATTACTTCAACTACTCAATAAGCTTTAATTACCACCGATATGAACTCGACCAGAAACTCAGAGATTAAGTAACGAGTACAAAGGTTTGAAACATTAGGAACTATACTCCTTACGAGAAAGTTAACGTCCCAATGCTTACGGAATGTAAATATAGCATGAAATGATATTCTGACTTAATTATATACTCCTATTCGCTCCAATCCCGTTTCATCCCTACTGGTCTATTTTGCGACTTATTGTGTTCAAATGCTATCCAATGATTAAAACATGTAAGTCTTTTGCATTACCATGATTTATAATTAAGATAAAGTTAGGTAATGTGCAATGATGTTAAATACAGAAATTTAAAGTGCTTTCAATGAGAGATTACAGATTTCGAGGTGAAGATCACGTTGTTTTCAAAAACTTATGCATTCAATTTCATAACTTTGATGACACATCATTATCTAAGAATTCAGTGGGCGTTCATTTGAAGAAAATTGTGAGTTCCGTTTTCCCAGTGAGCCAAAAGTCTGCGTATGCAGATAATTATAAGGCGTGAAATTACGCGTAATGCCAACGAGTCATGTTGGTACAAATTATGGAATTTTATGATTTTCTTACGCAACATAGGAGAAAAAATAGAGATCACATGACTCGATTGATCGCACACCTACTTCGTTGTGATCGGGGTGAGTGCAAATCTTACTTTGCTTAGGCATGCTATTAATCCGTTGACACTGATTTCTGACTTAGCAACTAAGCGCCCCTAATATACGTCTTCAGTCTTAATCCTTAAGTAGCCTCCCTTAAAATGTGAAAAAATCCAGCCAATTCATTGAAAAAGCGTAGAAACACAGATGTTTCCATAATATTTATCAATATATAAAATTTTTTGTAATATATTCAATGAAAATTGAACCCATTGGTTCCTTCCTACGAATTAAATAGAAATTGATGAATTGCGATGTGCAAACTCGTGTCAATAAATATGATAAATCTGCATATAAGTTCAGCAGCAACGGCATACTTTTTATCTCTAAGTCAGTTAGCAGTTTCCATTAATTAAATCAGTTTATCTTATCTAATACTTTGCAATAAATTGAATTTTACCAGATAAGCTTCAGTCAGAAAACATACACAAGAAGTAAACAATAAGTAATTCCCCATGAAAATATTACGGAGCTCAAATGTTTAAAAACGTGTCATGTAATTAATACAGTTGTTCGAGAGCAAAGATTGTCATGGGTCATTACAGCAATACAGATCGATAAAGTTCAAGGCGACAGATTCAATAAAGAAGTTCCAAGCAATTAAAAAAGCTGCAAATAAATGAGTATATGAATTTCAAATATCTGCAATACATGTTTTATTTCTTTAAAATAGAGTGTTATTTCACGATCGTTATATAGTTGTCAAAAACTAAATAAAACCACTCCAGAAAGTTAAAAAATGAACTCTGAGACATCTTAGGAAAGATTAAATCATAATACTTTAACATGGGCGATATCTCAAATTCATAAATTTTGCATCAACTTCGCATAAGCCCAAATGCTGATTTAGTCCGAAAAGTTAGACCGTCAGAGGAAAAGAATATTTATGTTTATGTGTCACTGTGAAGGCAGTTATAATCGAAATTATCCATCAATTAGTCTTTTTATTCACTCGTTATACCAGTAAAGAGAGGAACCTAACACGGAATCAACCAAAAACTGAGTAGATTCCACATGTACTTTGTCCACAAAAATAGCAAAATATCTGGCGATTTCCAATCGCACGAGGAACAATGAAAGCTCTGAAAGAGGGTCTCATCGAAAAAACCAGAAAAACTTTAAATCTGAAATTGCTATAAACCCAACACTATGAATAAACAATTGGATAAATAAGCCATAAAATGACATATTACAAAGTTCATACCGGAATGCAAATAATGAATGGTATTATATAGATAAACTATGAAGAATATAGCACTACATTTCACACAGACCATAGCATATTACAGTTAGATCATTTATAATGGTATAAAAAGCGAAAAAGATGCTTACAGGCTCAAGAGTGGCGGTGGCTTGAAGGTGAAGCATAGTTCCAAAGGCAACAGCGTGGTACATACTATGATTTGCCCTAAAATTCAAAATTAAAATTAGAGATATAGCCTAAGTCAAATTTACGATGATTCCGCAGTAGTCTTGGCTTTGTTGAACTCATTCTGCAGGAACAAAGTTAAAACATGTTCTGCCGCATTAATACCTTCCATCAAGGGTACTTCATTTTCTCTTTTGGAAGAGGAAATTAATTCGAAATAAAAATAGCATTGTTACCCATTTTCACCGTTTGACTGTAAAAGACGAAAAAATGAGAAAAGATTCTTCATATTGTTTACAAAATGATCATGTACATAGATAAATATGGAAAACTTTTCGCTATATTTGATCAGTGACAAAAGTATAAAAGCATTGATGTGCGGTTAAAAGTCAATATGTTATAAATATCCAAAAGATTTAACCTTCTATACAAGGGAACTCTAAAGATAATATAAATCTTAATCTATTACGAAGTTAAAACTTAAAGAGCAAACTTTTATTGCCTTATTAAAATTAATTAAAAAATTAGGAGGATTATAACAAATTTCTTTTCGAAATTCAACTTAATCATAATGAATAAAGTAAATAATATTGTAAAATTCCTTATTGAATCTAATCTTACCACGCTCACTGACATGATCAGGCAAAGCCAACGAACAAAAATACTCAAAAACGTATAAATTTGCGACCCTAAATATTGATTCATTTAAACAAAAAAATCTGATTCTGTAAACCATATTGTACCAGATAAAAGAAAACTAAAAAGTAGTCTTAATTATATTTTATGCTACTAAATGGATCAAAAATTTTATTTTGATGGATAGTGAATTAAATGAAAGTATAATATGTGTAATTGAATTGACCCATCATACCACACTTCTTTATTTATATTATGTTCTTTGAGACATCATTGAACAATGTTACTCATAATAAGAATTTAATTAAATCTCCATTATTTCATGCCCATTTTCATCGCAGCAAAATCAAAGTCAACCACGTATAAGCACATTGATTTCGAACGAAGTAATAATGTGATATCAAACTGAAATTAACTAAGCTTTCATCTGTCAGCCAATATAAAAAGAGTATACGTAAAATGCGAACTATCGCGTAAATTATTAATCTATAATTTTATGCTCATAGATATTTATGATGTGGATGTTAATAATATTAACCACATCTGACTGATTGCAGATAATCTGCATTTTCTCGGTTTCAGCGATTGAAAGTTGCTACGATCTGCTCTTGATTCTTAAATACCCTAAGAACTTACGTTAGTTATAAATAAAATTCGACAATACTATAGGACATACATTTTCTTATTGATAAGTCAATTTATTTTTTGGACCATTTACAACTCTAATGTAAATAAATTCATACGAATTTAAGAGAACAAAAAGAACTGGAATTAAAGGTCGAAAATGAAGAATCTTACATATAGAATTAATCTTGGGGAAAATATTTACTTATATTTAGCAAAATCTAATTTGGCATAAGTTATCATTCAAGACCACTATCTGTATCTTAATAAAATTAAATACTAAAATCACACGTGCATTTAAGTTTCCGTAGGATTCTACTAATAGTTAGCTATTTATTTTAAACGTGAACGGCTGATACAATGGGTAAACAATTTTTGGATAGTGTGTAAAATGAATCCAATAACATACTATGAAATCTTCCTGAGTCATTATTGGACAACCACGTTCCTTAAGGTCTGAGATTTGACTGAGCTATATCGCGCAATAACAATAGGAATAATAAGATAAAATTAAGATTGAGACTGATAGAGTATAGATAAAGTGTCTGCCATATTAATGCTATGATCTGTTCTTTTAATAGTTGATCGGTATCTAGATTTCATAGGTATTTTCACACATTATAAATTTAAAATGATCAGAACTGGAGTATCATGAATTCAACATGATTGTCGCATCAGGTCATATTATCGTAATGAATACAATCCTAATAAATAAAAGACCCTTGGTGAACTTGGAATTAAAGATGTGACAAATAAAGAATAGTAAATTCATTTTGGATGAAACCCCTGTTTCCTTCCGTAAAACACCTCCCCTCATAGATTTTACCACCAGCGAAAGCAGTTTGAACACGAGAGGAATACAATAGAACCTCTGTAGGAAATGTTTGAAGAGTAATATCTAGAGTGTTTCTTTCACGTCCTTTCATTATATTGGGGGCCACAGACTGCTTGAAAGTGAGAGAGCTACAGGACAGTGAACTCAAAGAACAAATAGTATAAATAGTATTTAAAGAATGGTGGATTTCACAGATCGGGAAATCAAATCGTCCTGGTCTAAATATTTTTGTAGTCTTGAATCTTCGTGTCCTCACTATAACATATAAGAAAATAGTATTTTCCCCAAAATAATTCTTTTTTTTATGATTCTTTACTTTCCATCTTTAATTCCTGCTCCTTTTAATTCTCTTTTATTCGAACGAATTTATTTACATTACGGTTGTAAATGGTGTATAATGTAAATCGACCTATCAATATGAAAACGCGCGTCATATTTTAATAAAGCAGTCTGGGACGTTTTGTATAGTGGTGCTGTCGGGTCGCATTTGTGACTGGTGCAACATCTCAGAGAATCTAAGTGTCGGTTATGGTACTCCATAGAAAAGAGTAGATTATAATGCCCCCATTCTCCACATCGTCGATTATATCGATTATGCGCTCATTGGCAATCAAAATGATATTGGCACATAAACCGGCGAGCCAATTACTGGTCCCTATAGGAGGCAAAAGATGCACTTTTGAATGATATGGAATATTTTTATAACCTTTCAAGCATAGTAAGTCTTCTGAACGATATTCACCTGTAGAAGGGGCAGGAAGCTAAAATACTGGCCAGCCAATTCTGTCCAGAGCCCTTGTTCGCCGCCAATCATCTTCCCTCTATGGTGAAAGGGGAGGCTAACGCTACCATCCAGAACAGCATGCACGATTTAGCACTTGGAGCACTTCGTACGTGCATCGACTGCATCTAATCATATGGTATCACCATCAACCAACATTATTCTATTTATGTCTCCCTAGCCTAACTACAGAGTGTGATCTAAAATATTGCTGAAAACTTAGTGCTCTATTGGCCAAACTTTACCAAGCCTACTGAAAAGAAAAGTACCAAAATAGAAAGATCAATATAGAGGGTTCAGTGCATAAAAAACAGCGGACTGAGAAAAATATATAAAAACAACACATTTTATCACGAATAGAGCTTATTCTATATCAATCTACACTGTTAAAGCGCTGTCATGCAGCATTTAGTAAAACATGATTATTTCAATTTGAGAGTTCTGACAAAAAATAAAAACCGTATTCTCATTTTTCCCAAAAATTTTAGTAAATTGGGTAAGCAGTCTTAAAGCAAACCTCTGAAGGCTGATTAGACCAAAATGTATTGAACAAGCCACGATGCGTGTTCGAGAGGGTAAGAAAGAGGTGAGAGACGGAGGAGATGAGGAGTAAGCGAAAGAGTCAGTAAGTGACAAGCGCGTGTGCTGTGGAGGTAAAAAGATTTTACATAGTTTCATTGGAGGAATAATATGTACAGGTGGAATGGTTCTGGACATAGTCGTGGGGAAGCTGAATCCCTCCAGCCACTTGAGGAAACGCGTAGAGATTCACCCTTCAGCATTTTCAAATAATCCCAAAAACATGGTGAAAGCTCGAAATGATCGCTATATTTAAATTGACAGTGGAAACTTTAAGTGCATACCCAGTAATAAAGAACGAAAAACCAAAGTGGGTGAAAGAAAACTCTTAAAATCAAAATGCTACAGTAACGTTCAAACGGCATAAGAAAACTACAGAGTTAATACCACTTCACACAGAAACCTCAGAGGTTTGTGAGAAGTTGTTGATCTATGCTGTCGTTTTTCTGGCGTAAATTCTTCTACAAATGTAGAAATTTCGATAAAGTTCAAAATATAATTATAAGGATTTTCAACGAAGGATATTTTTGTACTTTCAAGATTTGTTTTATTTATTTGTATTTCGATATTTGCTGTTTTTTGCCTTTTGAAAGAGGTTAAAAATGATTAAAATAGAAAAAGGAGACAGAACGGATCAACTTCCACTTCATCTTCCTCCTCCTCCGCAGCTAGGGTCTATCTGAGATCTATGGGCACTGCTGACTACTTGATCTCTGCACCTTTATATCACTCTTCTCTGTCTTCTTCACTTCCAGCTCATCGGCCGAATTTGCTTCCGTTTTCCTTGAGTAAGGATGCCCTGAACATTTCTCAACCTCCTCAACAACTTCACAGAGACGTTCTAATGCAAAGAAATCATGCAAGCGTGCAATTAAAGTGGCCTCAATTTATGCACATACAGTTGTAATTGTTTTTTACATAGCATGAGATGTTTCAGAGTGCACAAATTCCTCCATGTTAGCCACTGATCTTACTTCATCTGGTTCATTGTGTTCCTTCTCCTTCCCCCCAGCAAGTTCACAGTGATTTTCTGACACTAAAAACTCTTTAAGGAAGTCATTGAAGTAGTTCTGTCTATCCCAACAAAATCTGAACTGTTTTCTTACATACTACAATTAAGAGTTGTATTGGCAGTGAGTATGATAGATAACTCTCTATGCATTTCTAGAATTACTTTCATTCGCATTCTCTATGACAGCACTTCGGTTTTTCGTCCACGAAACGGGAGTGACATCTTTTATGTCCCTATGAAGCATAACTCCTATCTGTCATGTCTAAACGCGCCCATCGACAACCCCTGTCTGTAACGGCCTCGTTTCACTCATAAGTACATCTGTGCCCAAGTGACTCATATAAAGCTGTCTTTGTTTTCACTCAAAACTTCCACGCTTCCAGTGCATCTCCTCTCTTCCTCACCACGCTCCTCTCTCTATTTCTCTCTCTCACTCGCTTCAAACTCGTTGTGACTCCCTTGAATACATTTTGATCTAATCAACTCTTGGTGTTCTGCTGCACGATTGTTGTTAACTCTTACTCAAACAGCCACGAACTGATTGTTATTGCTGTTGTAATTTGTTAGCTGTGAACCTTTAGTTGTTATCTCAACTCCAATACCTACTACATCAGTACCCTCCTGCTGCTCCTGCTCTTCTTCCTCCTCAGCAATCTCTTCATCTTCAACCGATGCCTTTTTCGGAGTTATAGGAGTTGCTAACCCCTCATTCAGTGGCATGGTCCTATTTGTCAATCTCTCCTTCCATCACCTTATCCAGATCAGCCGAATTTTGCCACTCATTTGCTTTCCTTGAATCGATTCCTTTTAAAGACTCTGTTGATTCAGCAATTTTAGGGTGATCATTTAAACCAGACATTTCTTAAATTGTTTCAGCTGCCAAATGTGTGCTTGATTGAGATCTCAAAGATCCCCTCAAACCCCTGAAGTGCTTTTAACTCCGACAAATCTCAATGCATAAAAATGGAAATTCTTGGGCCATTTTAAACTTACGGTGATAAAATTCAATTCGATTACTGATTAACCGCTCAAGCCATTTAAGCAACCAGCGTTTCACTACTTGGCTCTAGTGCAGTGAATTTTAGTCAAAGATAGAATGAATTTTTGAATATTTATGCGACATTTCATTAAAACATTTTCTAATGTGTTAATGAATAAGTAATAATACTGTACATTATGTATATATATACATATAATTTTAGCATTATCATTAACATTTTCTTGTCACTTCTAGACACTATTAAGCATTTTAACTTTGAATAAAATGGGGAATTTGTATATTAAACATATTTATTAGAATTTATTTTGAATTAAAGCTTTCCGGAATTCTTCTTGGTTTCCCAAATTAAATTTAAACTTTTCTGGTAATTATATCACCACGGTTAGATGGTTGATTTTTCCGGATCTCATCCCAAACATATTAATAGTCACTAAGTAAAGAAATGAAACTGAAGAAAGGATTGTCTTAACGTGCAAATATTTGGAGTTCGTGTAGGCGAAATACTTATCACTGAATGGATTTTTTATGGTGCCTCAAGCAAAACATATAAAAATCATTAGTGGATTTAGGATTAAAATGTATTTCTAAAACCTCTGTCGATATTTTGTTTAAAATATTGTTTCTATTTGTGGCATTATTTGTTAGACCTGAAAATTTTCCAGCAGGACTCACCTGGGTATGACTTTTGAGCACAAATTAAAATTTTAAATAAGTAGCCATTGAATATTATGCTGTCAAAAACTGATTTACACATTTACATCCAAAAATTTATGTAGTTTTCGCGTAATTACTAATGCAAATACAAAAAAGGGGGAAATAACGCTATTGTCAAAGAGGGTCAGAGAAGATGGGGGATTGAATACTGGTGACTGGAGAAATCAGAATGTCATGAATTGTATTTCATATGAGTTGTCCGCTTTCTCATACGGATATAATTCACTGTGGAGTGACTTAATGTCACAGAAGATCAATTTTTGTATTGATAGAAATAATCTATTTCTGAGTTCAACCATAACTTATGTGTATTTACAATTTAATCTATACATAATAATTATTATTATATATTTTCATAATAGAATTTTGGATTCATGAATTCTAAATTCTTCGTCATCAATTGGAATTCGTCAGATAACGGTTTTGGGCCCTTAATTAAGGTCTTTATATGTATTTTTGTACAGCGAAATTAAGTATTTGTTATTTGTGTGGTTTTGCCGACCATTAAATTATACAAATGTTTACCTGTTTTGATTTAAAGGCAGTACGGAAATGGCTTTCCGTGGTGGACATATTAGAAAAAGCGGACTAACTGAGCAATACCATAAAGGTGCAGAATATAATTCAGTCCAACTATCCAAAACACTATTTTCCCTTTACCTGAAAGCATAAAATGAGCAGACAACAAGGAAATGGTTTACAGATTTTGCATCCTTTGTTCGTTCATGTGTAACTGACAGTCAGGACCGTGTGAGTCAGATGATGCAGAGAATGTAGGGCGAAAAAGCAAACATATGACTCAGCGTACCCAGGTACTACACTTTCCCTAAATATAAGAAAATCAGGATTCACGTGTTTCGCCAAATATTATGGACCTTAATGCATGGATTCAGTTCAGTTTAAATTTAATGGAAATGTTGAAACTTTTCAACTTTCAGAATAAAATTAGAAAAGGTAAACGTAGTATAAAGATCAGATTTAAAGATTAAATTTTCGTTGATAATCCTTACTAGCTTTGCAGACGGAAAATTGTTTCACAGCAGAATTAGCCAAAAATCTATTAAATTCAGAGATGGCATAGTGAACTTCACTTAAAGAAAAGGAAAGTAATACCAGTACGTAAAGTTTCATCACTGAATATTTCAGTTTTTCTGAAGTCAACTCCTTTCTGAATGACACTTTCTTCAAATAGCGAATACTGTCTTTATAATTGCAAATCCCGTTATTTGAACATCTAGAATAGGAGAACTTATTGAGAAAGTGTATAGAGTGTACTGTCAAGTCGGAGCTCATGAGATCAATGTTTATTGGTGCTCAACTAGTGGTAAGGGTGATTTGCCATCATGATTAACTCTGATCAGTTCTGAGCTTATCATAGAAATGGCTCCGGAAAACCTTCACACTGTCCACGTCAAGTGTTGCGATTTAGGAAGTCTTCTTTTAACGATGTGTCAACAGAAATTGCTCTAGCCCAAATCCACCTATTCATAAGAAAGATGATAATAACATATTTCAATGCCCTGAGTGAAATTTTATCTTCCTTTAAGTTAAATTTCATATTTCACATTGGCAGTTGAAATTTAATAGTACAAACATGAGTACAATGTGAATGATAAATATTTTAACAACGGAAAGGGCCAAAATAGATAGAAAATTTGCAATGTATTCCTTGTTTTTAGAAAAAATGCAATGATTTCAAGATACAGTCGTGTTTTTCCTTGAAATTATGCTCCTTACTCAAGATATAATTTTGGTCATGTAGTATGCGACCAATAAAATCTTCGCCATTACGTGCAACGCTGTGCCGTCTTTTGCCAAAACAAATGAATGACGGTTAACTTCCACAAACCGTAAATCAATGAATATTTCAATGAAAAGGAGATTTTATCTGTATCCCATCCATGACATTGAAATGGTGTTTGCTATTAAAAACTGTCATGAGAGAGGCTACGTCATGGGAAGCGTTGATGTAGAAGAAAGGTAGCCAAGATATTATCCTTTCAACCTTATAAATTTCATCTCTACAAAACAGAGCAAGAGCAGAAGGAAGAAGTTATTCTCGTAACCAACAAACTGTAATAAGTACCTAAGTAAGTCAGTAAAGGGACAAATTAATAAACAGCTTAAAAGAGACGAAATTAAACATAGTTTGAACGGAAGGAAGCTCAGCATTAAAGAAAAGAGAAAGTGGAACAAATCAAATAGAGGTGGGTGATAAACAATGAGTAGACACTATTAAACCATGCTCACTAACAGAAATGCTCAATCTTTTGAGGACTTTAATGAACCGGCTTGATCTTGAAACCGTTTGTTCTGAATGATTTTGCAGTAGACCTCTAATTGAAGCAATTTCACAAAAATGAGTGACACCTAACATGCATATCCAAAGACGAATTTCCTCATTTAATTCTCGGTCCTTTTAAATTGCTTTCGTGCTTTTAATTAATAACTATAAGTAATCAACTTTTGGAGGGGTTTATTACCATGACAACCAGTAAATAAAATCTGTCTGTTGTATATGATTTGTTATTAGGTGGATTTTGTATGAGTTAAATATCATTTCACAAAGAAGAAAATAGGAAAATAAATGAAAGCCGTTAGTGTTTAAGAATATTAAAAATAATGTTTGAGGATAAAGATTAAAAAGTTTTGGAACATTGATTTTGACTGAAATGGAAAAGTAACTCCGAAATTTTCATTTTGAATTGCATTTACGCTTCATTTTCTGTTTTAACATATTTATGGAAGTAGGATTATTCATCAAACAAGTGATGAATGCGGGAATATGTAAAGAAGAATATTTTCAATAGCCAGTTAAAAAAATGCGTACTCAAAACAAAACATTCTGAATTGGCAAATATACTTTGTTATGAATAATATCACTTAAACATGGTCAAAGTTACAATCAGATAAAATGTTTTTTTTGTATCTGAGTGTTGAAACTCCTGGAACTAGCCACTATCACTTATGACAACTCTTTGGTAACTGTCTTTGTTGTTGGAACATATCTGGATTTGGGTTAATAAGAAAAAAGACGAAATAAGTGATTGATGACAGTCGTGATCATGGATAAGGAGTACTGCCACCTCACACTCACGGGATTATCTGGAGACTGGGAACTGGACTAAGTATCATTAAATGAAAAAAAAATTAAACTACCACAGAATGGTAATGATAGCCGGTCTTCGTAGAGGTGATCTTGAGCATTAATCGTACTTATTTTGTTCACTTTATCTTCAATGAGGTATCTGCATAATAGGAAAGCTATCAAACTGCTCGAATCACTAAACCTTCCGTAACTTTCGTCATAATATACAAAATTTAAAGAAATTCAATTCTTTAGCACGATAAGCATACTGGGGTTTATAGAAGAGGACAGAAGCCATTGAGTTTAAAAAAGTCATTTTTACCTATGCTTATATACTGGCCCTTCAGTATTGAATAAAACTTCCAGCAGTTCATTTTATGTGTCCCAATTGAAAATACAACATCTAAGTTGGTAAAACAGATTAACTTACAAAGCAGAGTCAGCAGATTTTCATTTGTGCCGTATTCTGGCCATAAGCCTCTTATCGATAATTAGGATATTAGCTGACCAAAAACTGCGAATGGCCAAAGACCCGTCTCAGAGTCGCTTAATTGTCAAATTTGCAGTCGGATGAGCAACTCACTAGGTCTATTTTTATAGATAAGAAAATAGTTGGTATTTCACAACATTCGACCATGTGTGAAAATGGCTAATGAATTCTAGTTTATGTTAGACTAAAATTTCCCCACTTAAATATTCATAGGATTTCAAATATATGTGGTAGTAAAGCATACTTGATTATAAATAAAGTTATTATTAAAACTTAGAATAATAGCTCTTCGTTTTCTCTAAATTATTCCTTGAAATAATTAACTTTTGTTTCTCCGCAGAGATTTTCTGCTGATCGCTGTCACTTGTGACTATTTGAAATGATTCACGGTCATGCACTCTTGGTTAATTTTTTCCAATTAGAAGTCGGGCACCATTCGTAAAATCGGATGCATCAATCCAGTTAACTTTCAGAGAAGCAGTAATACAAACGATTTTTTAAATTTTGCCTGATGAATCCTTAACTCGTCTAGTTCTCATATATCAGAATTTAAGTGTGGAGAAAGCAGAATTCGGAAATTGAAATAATTATGTAGTTGAGATTATGAGTGATGCTCCTTGGCTTCAAAAAATCCCTTTGTCGGAGATTTTTAATACCTTTCTTTTTTGGATTGGAGCTTCGCTTTGTTTCGTACTATATGTTGGGTTTTATTCATTTGCATTTGCCAATTCTATTTCATAAGTTAGTTAATTGCTACCTGCAAGCAAAGAATAAACTCAAAATTTTTCCAGTTTATAGATATAATTAGAGTTATTTAGGCGTCATTAATTATGGTTTACAGTAAATTAAGGATGAAGTGGAGAAAATTGCAACCCGAGTTCCGGAAATGACGACTTTTCATGAAAGAAATCCCCATATTTTACCTATTTCTCCCTATAGTGGTTATGATATATTTAAAGCTATATTTCAATCTTTATCTGTAATAAATATACAAAAGGATCACTTTTTGATTAAATGGACTTAATACTATGAAAATCAAATTACACTATGTTCGTATTAACTAACTTGACACCACTTGACTTATCAATCATTAATAACTCATAAAATGAAAATAAAACAATTATAAAAAATAAAATAGAAATAAAATAATAAAGTACCAAAGAGGATTTCAGTTAATTTTTTGTTGTTTCTAGCATTTCAAGTACGTTGCTACTTGAAATTTTAAAATTGTTTTGACACTACGGCAATTGGTAGATCATAACAGTCCAAAAGCAACTTCCAATTTTCTAATATTTTTAAATGCAAAAATAGTACAATTTACAGAAAAGCGTTCTGATTATAACCTCATTAATTGAGTTTTAAAGTAAACAGACCTCCAACAGATTGATTTTCTATTTCGAATTTCACTCTCGCGGTTTTCCCAAAACGTTTCGCCCTTTATTTCCAACTGTATTTATAAGACTGCTGGCTTCTTATTGCTTGCTTAGATTATTGCAAATCACGATGACGTGTTTGTTGAAATGATAAATCATCAAGACATTCCGTCAATACCCAGGCAGTATAAAATATACTTTTGCTCCGTTCTTGCGGAATATAAGTGATAGCCCTTATGCTAGTGCGAAAAGCATTTGCCACAAGCGGAAATTCCGAAATAGGTCAGTGAAACAGTATCGCCTTAAGTTATACGATTAAGATTGTGCGCTTTTACTGGCTTCAAGTTCACCCGTAGGTAAGCAGTACAAATGGGATACCCGATCTCAGAGGAATTCAAACAAGACAGTGAAAAATAATATTTTCAGTCAATTTCCGCAGAACGTGAACACAGTACTTTTGCACGACTAAAATTGACCACTGATTTCTAAACACAACAAACACTAATAACTTGAAATGTTCGATTCCTGAGTGCTTCAAGTCTAATGAAAGGCAAACACTGCTGAATCTTTAGAAGCTAGAATATCATCCACGACTTTGATATTAAGTGTGCTGATAATATATCCCCAACGGAATTTTGATATGAAATAAATTCACTTCTGAAATCTGTGGACAGATAAGTGGAAGTAGTGAGGAAAAGCCACCACGAGTTCTTCATTCTAATTAATGAACAGATGAAGATTCCAAATTACATAGACAGGGTACCCCTTATCCCCTCTATATAATTAAAAACGTAAGACCAAGTACGGGTTTCTCAGACTACTACATAATATATCCATTCTCTAAATGAATGATTAATTTTACATACATGCAAATATATAAATATGCTTATGCAAATCAATATGAAGAATTATTTTTTCACTCTGTTTTCAGTCAGTATTGGCTGTAAAAGCGGGAGCTAATGGACAACACGACACAGGGTAAAATATAACAAAGGCTATCAGTCACATTTACAAGACATGAAGTATGCCACCCATTAGAAAAAAACCATTAAATACATTTAGAAAGTGTTTGGTATTTTAGGATAAAGTCAGGAGTCACTGAATATTGGCAGTAAGAAACTGCACGTAGGAGCTAAACTAGCAGGACAGTGATTATCATATTTGAAGTTCAGTTCACTTACAAAGTAAATGGATGAGGGAAACCTCTGGGACACCGGTAAGAAATGAATAACTTAGAGTTAATATAATGAATGAGATTTATACCAACTGGCATTATTAATGAAGATTTTTCTGCATATTAATATTTGGCTCTGCATTCTCTAATAACAAGCTAAAATCTCCCCGTTAATGAGTTTCTATCCACACAAATCTAAAAATTAAGTGTCAATCAAGAGGTCAAGGCTCATTGGTGAAAATTCCTTAATTTCTCTGACTAGTTTTAATGATGTGATCATCAGGAGAGGTGACAGAATGAAAGTTCCTCAAAAGGGCAGCTGTAAAACTTGAAAGGTAATAAAAATCGAGTCATTTCATTCAACGAACTCCGATATGTTAAAGTCATGATCGTCCAGGAAAATGGGACAAATTCTGAAAATTGTACCTTGGAGTATGAAGCGGTGGAACATAACCGAAATAGTAATCCGAGTTTAAATTTTATAAGATATTAACATAATTTTATACTTATGCTCCTAGCCCTACCGTTTTAATGTTTCCCCGCCCAGATGTTTTACCTTGTCTTTGTCATTTTTACAAAAAGCGTATTATTTAGTCAGTGAAACTACATTAACACGTATTTCATTTATTTAAGATTATTGAACTTTATGCAAACCATATTTATCTGTTTTGCTCTCGAAGCACTGACTGGCAGAATTACGCATATTCCAGAATTATTCAGACTCATTATCAGCTTTTTTCAGAAATAGAACAGATCCTCCATTCAAAAATACTTGTTCACATATTTTGACAGTCATAAATACGAAAGCGTTGGTTGAACTGTTAAATTTGATTCTTACATAACAATAATATAAGTTGTCTATAATGTGATATCACATGAATGGAAAGAACATAAGTTTATACGCATAAGATAGATTGAATAAGAACAGATGTCTGTGGAAGAAAACAGGATAAAGGAAGCAGAGTTAAAACATTTCAAATTAAGAAGACAAAACAGTGGTAGGTTTATGAGGATCAAATTAAGTGTATACGCTTATTTCCTAGGAGCTGAAATTCCCGTTGCGGTAAAAGCTGGTGCAGGATCTTCACGGCCGGCTTTTCCCTTACCTTTACCCGTCGAGGGATCAAAACGCTCCTTTGCTGAGCCTGTGTAGCCTTTAACATCCGTTAACCGAGCTGTGGTGGCATCTGTGCTGGTTTTCTACAAAATAGGAAGAGAATACATTAATTATTTACCATGTCATCATCATGTAACCTATTTAAGATAATATAAGATCATTCTGCATTTGCATTAGAAGAAAAGAAATAACGCGAATTAGTAGGGCCGACTTTCCAAATCAAACAGCCGATAAATCATGAAATTTGAACTTTGGAACGTAAGGCAGGTAAATATTGTAAGCTTGAATCCAAGGTAAAATGAATTTCGGCTCTTTCGATATTCTGACTTCGGTCTCCACAGTGTTTCCATTCTCCCTACTTAGTTCAGTTTGACCTCTTTTCTAATAAAGTAACCAAACGAAAGGACTTGCCGGCTTCGCCAATGCGAATAATTTCGTGAATTTGTCCTTCGACGACCTGAATATTAGTTTGTTTCAAGCTTTTGTAAGTGCAAAGGAAAAATGGGGTAATTAACAAGAAAAAATTCACCTTCTACAGCGTCAGGTGCTCCCATAGTTGCTATAACCAGTGAAAAGGAGCAATCCTTAAATTAATCGAAATATCTTCAAGAAATTTTCCATCTGCACATTTGCTTATTGTCATGTCAATTTAAGTTGTTCTAGTGAATGAGCTTTCAGTGTAATTAATAACTACGGTCAAAAACATCATTATATGATTATTAAAAATTAAGATTTGTAGAATTATGCAATTTAACTTTAGAAAAATGGTGTTTTCTTTCAAATTTAAGTCAATTAAGAAGAAGATGTTCCATTTTGACAAATTTTGCCTTTGAAGTAGTTATGGAAGTAGGTTCTCTAATGTCAAACACACCCTATTTCAAATAATCGGAATATTTATAAACAGTAAATTTAAAGCATTCTAAAGAAAATTTAAACTTCCAAAATTGCAGGAAAATCTTTTCGTCACAGACTTGAGAACTAAAGAAACTGCAATAGGTGTAAAAATAAAAAATTATGAGTTTTTACATTTTAATTATGTTTGAACGCGTGAAATTTTTAAATGTTCATACTGAAAAAATAAAAATTTAAAATATTAATTGTAAACAAATATCTAAATATTATTAGTCTAAATCTTGATTAAATTAACAACAGGGGATTGCTAGTAAAAACATTTAAGTATTTTGAACTTGGACTCGCTGGATTTGACCAGCTAAAAGAAATGGCTAGAAATAGAGAGGGAAATAGCATTTCACCATTCAAAAAATACTTCATTTTTATTTATTTTTAACTCATTTAATCCACAATTATACACTTAACTGTAATTAAATCTTAAACTAAATGCACACAAGTTAATTAAAAATTACTTTAATTGACTATACCTCTGATTATTTTACATTCATTCACATTTGCACTTTTTTGTAAATATAAGTCATTTTATTTAAATACATTTTAAATTGGGAAAATTTTTGTTAAATTTAAGCAGAATTATTTAAATAGATGGTAATATATTATTTATTGTTTTACTTTTACCTATTTTAAAAGTTACACTGAAATTTAAACTTTTTCATTTCTTGTTCAAGCTCAAAATATTTCATTTATCTTATACCTATCATGTTATTACTGAATGTCAGGTAAGATAAATTTGCCTCTTCAAGCTTGGGAAGAGAGTTGAATTGAAGTGACAGGATCGTTCATTAAAATTAAATAATATCGACCAATAAACACTGAACGTCATAGGTAAGCATTTACTCCAATCACGGAGCGAATCACGAAATTTGAATTTCCGAAGGTGAACTGACCATTTAGTAAATTTTGTGCAACCGAAATCTAGAAACTGCTCAAATTAAGAGCCTCAGAAACATTAACGTTGCTTTCAGCGGCTTTTTGATCCACCACCACATATTATTTGTTAAATTTTTTAACCAATTTAAGTAGCCCACAATAGTTAAAATCCATATAACTTTGTATTACTGCGGATAATAATTATATGAACTTTTATTAATTGACATCACAAATTAAATCGAATGTGATATCTCTTGAAATGACATCAAGGTCTAATGAAGTAACAGTTTGAAAAATTTTGGTCTTGATATAAAATGAGCGGTAATTTTGAAATGAATTTATTAAAGCAAAAGCAAACGCTGGATTTTAAAAAAGAAAATTTCTATACTTTTATCGTTATCCACTGTGTATTTCTTTTGATAGTAGGTGATTAAAACATACTCTAAGGCGAAAAAACAAGTGCTATAAAAATATTGTTTACAAAAACCAACATTAAAATTACTTTCGGTTTTAAAATCTAATTTAACTTTCATTCTCTAGTCCCCTAATCCATGATTGCCATCGGGAAAAAAAGAATCAATATCCACTTAAATGACCAATAAATTTTTTTCTACAAGTTTTTTATTTCTCAGTTCGAAAATTATTTTCCTATATATAATAAACGGTCATTTTCTTTAATAACATCGACGAAAAAACATATTAGCAAGTGACGCAGACTACATACGTTGGGGCCAAGAAATGTATTAATCGTAGACTCTGTAAAGATGTGTTAAAACAGTGCAGTGAAATAAAACCAGACATAAGGAACTTTGACGACAGATTACTAGGTTGTCACTTGAAACCCGAGGTCTAATATAGTTAATATCTGGACTTCATCTGCAAGATGAAATCCAGGAAGTAAAGTTAGGTGCTAAGGTACTTATTAAATGCCTGTTTTATTCACCTTTTTAAAACATTGTTAATGTAGTATAATAATTTATAATTATCCTATACTTCTACAACCAAATGTTTGTACTTACAACTTGCAGTTATTTGAGTGCAGTTGCATTTCATTAAACCACTCCTCAAATCCTCAATTGACTAGCAAGCAATGAAAAAGTCAGAACACACAAACTCGAGAAAATTAATGTGAAAGAAGATACGCAGGCAGTTAAAATAAGAAATTCGTTAGTGATCAAAGTGAAAGCTACTGCTCCGCGCAAATTAACATCATTCTGTAAAGTTAAAAAAAACTCTCCAATTTAGAATTCATTTGAAATGATAACTCTTTGTCTGATATAACCATTATTAATGTTTATTAAAATGAACTTTTGACAAATCCGATCAATACCTTTTATCGTATTTCGTTGGTTTAAATTTTATCGAAGAGTTTCACATCTTAAATAAATTCAAAGTAATTTGAGACTATTAACTTTTAACCTATTTAATTTAAAAACAGTCATGATTTTACAACCGGGGATTACTATTTTTCCTAAAATAGTTATCAGATATGGTGAATCACCGGTATTGTCCATATATTCGAACATTTGAACAAGTTGAACAAGTACCGATAAGAAATTTACGCCTCCCAAAGGGAGATAATTTCCCTACCAATAAACGCAGCCTTGCGGGCAAGAGAAAAACAAAATCATCTCTAAATGAGGTGAACTTTTAAAAGTATAAGTAAATATGTAAAATGTTCCAAAATGACCTTATAGGTACTTCGTCTATGAGATTATATATATTTAAGCTTAACTTAAATTCACTTGACGCAATTTGTTAGATTTTAAGCACCTTTGAAGTAGTTAATATTTAGTATTATTTAAGGTTAACATTAAAATGTGACAGTTTCCATGTTGAAGCCAGGATTTGAAAACTAATTTCAAGAAGTTTACTCTAAATGTGGAAATAGATATTACATTTGTCTTCCTTATCACACATTTCAGGAACCGGGTTTAATAATTGTGTGGTATAAGGGAATGTGCATTCGGAAGTACATAACTTTTGATGAATATATAGTAGCACTTTCTTCATATCCTTTAATTTTAAATACTTCGTTCTGAAGGTTATACTCTTGGAAACATATTCCCTTTCATTTCGATAAACGGTCTCGAATTTGAAATAACCACATAAAGACACACATCTGGTACCGCTAAATAAAAGAGTACTCACATAGCCAATCTTTTTTTCACGCACGCTGCATCCGAAAAGAAAACTTTCAGGCCAGGAGTACTCACTGACGTTTAAGCAGTATTTATTACTAGTTATTGTAATTATTAGCCATGATACATTAAACACAGAAACATTTACTTTATCCGGATAGGAATGAAAAAGTAGGCATTAAGATATTAAGAGCGATAATTGGGAATCAGTAGACTCCTACAAAGGTTGAATTTTGGATTCCGTTCTTTCACCTTTTGCATAATAAGGTATATTTCACTACCATATGTTACATTATTCGAAACTTCACATTCGTGCTCTGGATACGTGAGTGAATTCATGACACGGTACTCAGAATTAGTTGGCTGGTTGATGAAGTTAAATGACTATTTGCAAAGTTTCAGTACCTCATGAGAAATGTGACAAATCAGGATTGCTTTGATTTGAATAAATTAAGACTTGACATTCTGACTACGTTATATACGCCTATTCGTTCCTTACCGAACTATTTTGTCACGAAGTACCCTCAGACACTCTCGCAAACTGAAATTTGTCAAGATAATAACAATTCGACACTGATATCTACACTAATTATATCTTTCATAATGGTGCAAGGTTCTTGGTTGAAATTGAAACTAACAATTACTCAATATATATCTTCAAAATGCATTTAATACAAAGTGTATTTAAAATAAATTTAGATTAAAAGACGCAAATACAAGTAATTACTCACAGTAGCACCATGGAGTTTTGGAGTTGAATTTAAAATTTTGTCCTTTATTTGTTCCGCAGCCTCCGCTTGGTCTTCGATTCCCTTTGCAGCAGCATAGGACTTCGCCAACCGACCATCAATGAATTCCAGGAAACCTTTGAAATCTACATCTCTACAAAAAATAGTTAAATATGGAGAGGTGATTCTAAATTGATGACAATTACTCAAATCCTAATAAGGTGTCTGTAAGTTTACATCATTATTTCACTTTCCTAGGACAAACATGAAGACTCAACATCTAAACAAAGATCAATAAAGTTGGTGGGCTAAAAAAGTGCCATAAAATTTCATCTTTGGATTCAAGTTGAAGCCTTTTTCCTTCTCAAGTATTAGCCCTGTCCTATTTCCTGTTCTAATATTCCACTACCTCAATAGTAAGATTTGTTTTCAATCTTCTGAAAAAATTCGTATACATGACGTCCAGAGGTTAATGACTTTTCGGTTAATATGGATTCATCATTTCGGACATATTTTTCTATGATAGTTGAGATACCAGTAAAATGATAAGAACAAACATTATTTTAACATAACAGAGCAAAAATTAGTGAAATTTTCAAGCACGAAACGATACCTTCAAGGCTACTTTTAACGAGACAGGTAATACATTTATGATTTCAAAATTAGTTCGGTTAATTATTTATTTATTAAAAGAGTTTCATAAAATTCTTAATAAGACCAATAAGAATTTCGAAAACTTAAATGGTCATAAGTACACATTGCATGCAAAACATGAGCCGAATTCCAATTCAAGAATCTTGAAAATAGCAGAAAACCTCAATATAAATCAGCCTCAAAATTTTGTTTTTTTCATTAAACATAGTAAAAATTATGAGTCAAATTAATTCGGAATGTCATTACAATATGTATGCAGCAAATTTATTTTGTAATCTCTCCCACGAATTTGCAGTTTACAATAATAATAATTACTAATCAGTCACGTGATTTCGCTAAGGCATCTTTTACCGCAATTTCTTACCGCTCCCATAGAAATCTTTGACATTACGAGTTGCAATAAGACAGTTGCAGAGCTCATCAAGGACCAACTCTATTAAGCTATGTTTAAATCGCCTTTCCAGTTTAAGTTACCTTCGGTTTGTTGTAAGAAGTGGCATGATCAGACATTTAATTTAATCAAGTGCCATGACGTGGGATCAAATCATGAAAATTGAGCTAACGACTAATCAGATATTACGAAGTGAATTACATCCATTACGAAAAACTTGAACAATTGAGTACCTCTAGAACTAAATTGAAACCATATCTTAACTACATAATATGCAAGATTTCAAAATTTACTGAACTTCTTTACACCATAAAGTTTGTCTAACATTTTCAGCACAAATGGTTCCTAAAACATCGAATTGCTTAATCTCAAATCACAATTTCAGATTGGGGATTACACTCTGAAAAAGTGCGTTTAATAGCTATTTACTTTGAATTGTAGTTTGCAGCGACATTATTTCTCAAACTATCGCTTTACTGTCAAATGGGATTTTCAGGTAGGTAAAAAATCATTGTCATATAGGCCTATTATGTGACGTGTTGCCGACATTCAAAATGTGACTGCGTATTCCTTTGTAAATTCGGGATTTAGTAATAATTTCCAAATATGACCTAAAAACTGTTTTATACTATCGTTATGAATAAGCTTTAGAAGTGTTTACTGCATAAAGCTGAAGATTTCTCACTTTTGAAATTTGTTTAATCTGTTGTAGTATGAAAACTACTTGGTAAGAGTGTTTGATTAAATAGTTTTCCAAAATGACCATTTCTTTCTAATGCGACATCAGTCATATAAAAAATAGTATTTATGTTATTAGCCCCTCAATACAAAATTTCTAATTTGAAGTAGCAAACACAATTGCCTCAAAGTTTAAAAAACATGCATTCCACTCTTACCACTTCCTCAAGCTCCAAAGCTACCTCTGCAACGGAAACAATACTATTCACATTATATGAATCAAAGTGTTTCATCGAACAGCCTCCACTAGTAATAATATATTTCTGTACCTTCAGAGTCACTTTTTCACTTTATGATATGTAAATGTATTAAGAACATGTGAGACACACTCAGATTTGCATATTCTTTGGGAGCACAAGTTGAGGCCTCCATACTAAACGCTTCCTGATAAACTTTTCTTTCGAATAGAATACCTCGGTATATATTTGCCCTTTCGAATTACGGTAAAAACGTAGTAGCATACGTTTAAATTTCTCCGTCCCTTCTACATATGGATATTTCTATTTTTTAAGTTGAGTAGGTTGCCGTTAAACCTTGCCACTAACGCCACTATCAATCTTCTGCTGGTTACAGCTTATTATATGGCCAGAAACGGTGAAGAGACTGATATGTTACAATCATTTTTGTAGTTTCTGCCACGATTTGCAAATTTCAGAATATGACCTGAAACTGTATATTCTAGTAGGAGTTAATAAAGTGACCGTTAAAACATGTTTTCATGGGATCTGATTGGAAGTCTATTTTGAAAAACCAAACAGGTTTTAAAACACACAAAGGCTACTCCGTCTTGGAAAGGGGAAACAAACTCTTATTAGAAAAAAATGAAAAAGAGAAAGAGCGTACATACTGGAGGAGGACATTTGTAAGCAAGCACGCAATATTTGAGGCACAGTTTAGATGCCTAATGGATACATCACACACAGTTCTTCTGGATAAAGAACCTAAGCTAAATAAGTGCCTTTCATCTACGTGTGTTCATTTGTGCAATATATATCTGAAAATTCACATGACAAGTCATCAAAATCTAATCCGATTTACTGGCAAATCTCATTCATTTTTTCGAAATATATTGGAATAAATAAAGTATTAGAAAACTGCCTCAGCTGACTGTGACCAAATTTAGACATATTTTGTGTTCCATATGTGAATCTGATGAAATTATACACTGAATAATAACTCAATTAAGTGAATATATTTACAAAAAATATTTTGCGGAATAAGGCGTTTGCATTATTTCATTAGGGTTTTAGAATATCGTTAAATTTACTTGATTAAAATCTTATGAAGTAAAGTGTGAAATCAAATAAATAGGGTTTGCTTTAATTCAATAATTGAGGTATAAAACTATAAAAAATTATTTAAAATAAGTTCAATTTTGCCGAAGGCTTGAGAATTGCATAATTTTATTGAGTATACGATTTTATTAAACATATGATTCACACCACAGCAGCTGTTTCAGCGATGCCTTAATACAACGGAATGTAATTGAACACTAAACCATTATTTGTTTTATGCTTTCTAACTGATCAACATCCGTTTACAAGATAGATGATGAAATAAACGATTAGAGGTCGTTCATCAGATTATAACTTTAACAATCTAAACTATTTGGTAAATAACTTAAATGTATCAAGACGGCTTCAGCAATTATTGGATTTTATCAACAGACTGGTAATCTTTGAATATCGCGGAAATTGAATAGCATAAGAACAGATGCATCCAAAACAGAAATTTAAATTTTGTAATATTAGAACGTGATACAGCTATGCCCATTAAGTTAAAGGCGAATGACCTGAGGAAGTAAGAATTTACATGAAGTAACATTTTCATTTCCTCTTTTCTACTCCGCCCATCACATTTATTCCTCGCTTGAAGTACTATACGCTTGCCATACTCATAAGCTTTCTCACGATGAGATTCCTGATTTCACTCTATCACAGATAACACTAATGTCCTTTTGAATTCCCCCGTTTTGTTAACTGAAAAGCTATCCATTTTTCTCCTAGAAGTTTCATGAGTTTTGTAATTAAATAACTTATCAACAGATGGTTATTTTTCTCCTTAAAAAACTAATTTTATAAACTATTATTAGTTTTCTTGAAATATGTGATTAAAAAGGCTGATTTGAGACTATGACATCTTAAAATTGATCAAAAATTTCAAAAAATTTGCCTTGGCAGCTTGTGAGTTCACCGAAGAGGAGATTAAAATGAAAAATCATTTAAGGAAAACATAACTATTGAGAAATTTTGTATGTCCAAGAATTGCAGTCATAACTATTTCAGCTTTATTTAAATTTAATAAAAAAATATCTAAGTATGCGCAGAAGGAGAGCAATCATAACCCCAGGAAGTTCACTTTCGTAAAACTTTTCTTATAAAAACTCTAAATTTATTTTGATTATAAATACATAAATCATTTCCGATATTGTTTAAGTATTTATGGATATAGAAACAAAATTATAAAGTTTATAAATCGCTTTGCAGGTTTAATTATCTATGACCTCAATCGCAATTTGCACGAACTGTGGGAAAATTACTTTTTCTAACATAAAATATATTAGAAAAAATATTTAATAAATGCGAAACATTTTAAAAAATACTTTTTACGTTGGATAGACAGGCAGCTCATTAGCGATGTGAAACAATGATACTAAGACTTGTGTTGAAATTTAACTAAGATATATAAAAATGTGAATCTATTTAATTACAAAAACATTTCATTGATTAAATATTAATAAAATAAGCGTTAAGATTTACTATATTTAATGATTTGATATTTCATGTTTTTTGGATGATGCAATAAATAATTAAGAAATTTACAGTAATTGAATTGATACAAACAGAACATTTATAGATGCAAATAAACAATAAAATTTGTTTAAATTAATTGAACTTTTAATCATTATTAAAGAGCATTGTTCATATATATATTAAAAATGAAAGAGAAAGACCATCAATTTTAAATTAAAGTTTGTTTTTTTATATATGACGAAAAAATTAGCGGATACAGTAAATTGATTTTTAAAATGGAAACCCACTTTTTTGCATTGCCGACGTAGCCTCTAAATTCAATATCCACCCTATTAGCATCCATATTTTTGCAGTATAATCCAGCATCAGTGCAAATACGCTTAATTGTCTTGTCAGTAGCAGTTGTTGAACCTTTTCTAACTATATCGCAGAATTGATTGAATTTCTCCTCCAAAACACTGCTGTCAGATCCACTCGCCATAGTCTCACCGTTCGCCTACTTTTCTAAACGCGCTTTGCAATAATGGGGAAGAAGTTAAAAGGCGTAAGTTGAAGGTCATCCAGCTGACCAATCATCGTGTAAATAACCTACTTCGGAGTTTAAGTGAAAACCAATCAAAATGAGCTCGTAACATGATAGGCTAGTGTCTTTGTGTGGGGTTTCATATTCTGTGCACTTAAACAAATACTACCGAGGTAAGAACAACGATTATATCAGTGCTTTTATGCATATGTGGTGGCTGTCTGAGTGGCAATCTTTCTATGGAAATAAAAAGAGAATTATGAAAGAACTATGCTAACTTTAAAGTGTTTAGCAAAGTCGTCTTTGCTATGTTACAACTATAAGCTGCTGAATATTAATTAGGATCATACTGCCTACCCAACCATTGAAGGAAAACATTAATTGACAGGACATAACCAACCATCGTGATTAAAATCAAAAAGCATTGAACAATGGGGAAAAGCAATGATACAATTCAGAGAATGATTCATGAAATTTGAATTATGTAATGTGAACTACCAAGTGAGCAATTATTGCACAATCCTAATCGAAAATTTCAAAGGAAGTAGGGCTCTTCTATACCTTGACGTCGAGTTCAGCATCCCTTTGATCTTATCGCATCTTTTCTCTGTTAGACTATTTGTTTCCGATTGCTGCCGCTGCCCACGATCAAAAATTGAATTTACATTGAAAAACATAATCGAAGAATGTGAGTTAGCGGATGATTTTGCAGAAGGGTTTCGCTTGGTTAGTAATTGATCATTCTATCTTTTTTGCTAGAGTAATTTAATTTCACATGAACTAACAAAAATAAATTGAAAATTCCAATCTGAAAACATGTAGAAAACAACAATTACACGAAATTTTGCAAAATAATTCACTGTTTATTTCTATTTGTTCAGATTTGTTTTACTAACAGGTTGATATTGCCTTGAATTGAATTTTTCCAATTACTGGTGAAATTCATTGATTACCACAAACCTAAAGATAATTCTCCAACTTGTAAACCCCTTCGTTCAGTGGATGAGTGCTACGAATTTCTCCTAATAATCCGGCCTTTTTTCTACTACCACCATTTCCATTAAAACTGAACTATCTATCCTTCCCTTCCAACATATTTTGATGATTTGCCATAATTAGAAGTCGTTAAACTTTTTATTTTCTCACACTAGGTAAGAAAATAATAACCGGATCATAGCTACCCATTTCAAAGACGTTAAAATTCTCTTAAATTACGAAAAAATTTAAGTTAAACGGTTGCTTAGATTAAGATAAAAATGGATCTTCCCAAAATTATAGCAGGGGAAATAATACGTTCTACTTAAATTGTTTCAGTAAAACTGCGACAATTGATGATCTGCTAATATAAACAACCAATGATTAGATTACAAACATTAGAAATTCATGGAAATAATTGTATCTTTAATATTTTCGAAGATGTGATGTTATCTTAAATAAATTGAAGCAACCTTTATTAATTTTAATATTCTACTTAAACACTTTATTGCAAATTTCACATTATTATTATCCTACCACGCATACATAACCCAGATCCGTTTTTATACAGTTTCAGAGTTAGGCTATAATTTAGTGTAAGCAGCCTTTTACCATCATTTTAAATTATTTATCTAACGAGAATATTCTATTCTTAATATATCACAGGCGTAAGAATAGAGATTAATTAATCGTTAAATCACGACTATTCATTGTATTAAATAGCAACCATCCTTATTACTTTCTCACGTTTTTATCATTCTTAAAAGGTTTCTTTCTTTGTCGGACTACTAGAAATTAACTAGAAGTAAGTTATTTTCCTTAATTTGGTAAAAATAAGGTTTATATTTTAATGAATCAGGGAAATACGGTTTATTTCAAGAGCATTTTTCGCAACTGAACCCTGTTAAGAATAACGTATCAACAAATTGACTCATATATATAGCTTAACGAGCTATCACTTATCAAACTTAAATGAACGACCATAGATTACACTCAAAATGTTCAGAGTGGATAGTAATTTTAAATAAAAATTGTGAGTATTTTATAACCTTTTGTAGGCTTGTAGGCACGATGCTACTGAGGAACCAGAAGTAGACTAAACTAGCAGCCTTACTAGCTAGCCAGTACAGATACAGTGGCCAGCATGCAGATTAACATGGGAGAATGGTAGTTAATGAGGGACTATTAGCCGGGATATGTTTATTCATGTTGGAGTTCTATGCTGCTTTAGAGGGAAATGATCACTGTGGCAAGAGAGTTGTTTCCTCTCAAATTTGTGTTAGTATGTATTTTCTGATTCATCCTTTTATTTGTCATACTCTTGATGACTTTTTGCCTAATTGCCTAATTCCTAAATAAATATTTATTTAGATTATGCTGTTCACGATTTAACCTCACAAACAGGACCGAAATATGGCACTTATAGATTCTGATAATGTGTTACATGAAAAGCACATCATTGCATACAATATCTCTTCTCACAGAGCGACCAATAGAGATAGGTATTATTACTTTCAATTGGGACGCTTTTTTTTTGAAACCTTTCTAATCGCCTGATATGTTATTTTTGCACATTGGGTGAGATAGAAAGTAAACAAAAGAGTCATCAGATCGCTTTTAAATGAAAACGATTTGCAAGTTCTGACAAGTTAACAAACCACCAAGCCGTAGAATATATGACTAAAGTTGTATTCTTTGAAAAAAGTAAATGAGCTCTATGAGAGCGTTATGATAGAGCCCCGATACTTACGTCGCCATGACAGAACACGAGCCATCTAGACACCAAACCTATGTAATGATGACTTTGAAATTATTCGAGTACGCAAATAGAGCAATAATAAAATTGACAAGTTCCTAGAAAATAGGGCAGATGTAAATAATAAAAATTCCACTTTCCCAAGAGGAAATGTTTGATAATATATTTTCTCCTCATAAGAACAATCTTCCCTCTTTGACAGAATGTAAATATTCCTATTTATTATTACAATCATATTAGATTAAATTGTTTGGTATATTGTTCTAATTTGTAAGGAAGTATGTGCTTTATTTTTTGTAAATATGCCAAATATTCTTCCTGAATGTTATAGTGAAAGTGTTGCCAGAATGCGGAGGAGGTGGGAAAAACAAGTTTAAGAAATGTTTTGAATAATAGCAGTTGGCAAAGGGAAAACGACAGAATAGAAAGAGGGATGAAAGTTGAACTTGCTAAAGGTCTGAAGTCAATGAGGCAAGAGCAATTTTGAAGGAATAACCAGAAATACACAAAGGACGTAAACCGCACGAAAATAGGGGAATGTGGATTCTACTTTAACACATGGACTGAAAAGTCCCGGGGCCTAACAAAGAAAACACGGTTTTTCTTGTTCAAAATTAGCTTCATTCATCAACTTAGTCTCCATCAAGAGCAACGCAATCATTCCAGCGCCGCTCTAACATTTCAATACCACTTTTGTAGAACGATTTTTCTTTTGCCTCAAAATAGGCCTCAGTTTCAGCGATAACCTCTTCATTCGTGC
>CAADRB010000007.1:3183161-3200538 GCA_900708905.1 Hymenolepis diminuta
AAAAAAGGTGACTGCAATAAAACTAGCGCCATCTATGTGTTAGGCCCGGGACTTCTCAGCCCATGTGTTATTTGCGGTTTGGATAAAAGGTTAAATGCATTTCGATGCTAATATTGAGATATTTTATTGAATTGGATACCTGGAATAGTGGTCTCAATTTTAATGTTTGCTGTATTTAAAGCGTATAATTAAATCAACTCGTTTTGTCTTTTGTTGTCGCACATGTGCTGGTGCTGGTCATTTAGTATTTTGTTGGAGTTAGATAACAACGAACGGTTTGCAGCTAATAAATTACGACAACCAATTCGCAGCTGTTTGAGTAAGAGCTAACAACAATTGTGAAGCAGAACACCAAGAGTTGAGTAGACCAAACATGTATTCAAGGAAACCACAATGAGTAACAGAGAGAGGGAGAGAAAGAGGGCGAGCAGCGTGCTGAGGAAGAGAGGAGATGAACAGGACATGTACGAGTCCGCACTGACCAACGTGTGTTGTCCTCGTCTGGAAAACAAGAGTAGCTTTATATGAGTCACTTGGGTAAGGCCACGCCAGAGCATGAGCGCAGATGTGCCTTTTTATGTGAAGCGAGGCGGTTATAGAAAAGAGGGAAATCGATGGACGCGTTTAGACATGTCAGACAGGCAGGGGTAATGCGTCATAGGGGCATAAATGAGGTCGCTCCAACTTCGTGGGCGAACAACAGAGGTATTGTCGCGGAGAATGCGAATAAAAGGTAATTCTGGAAATGCACAGAGAGTTATCCCTCAATTTCATTTCCTCAATGCGACCATATACAAGACCAAAAATGAACATAAGTTTTACAAACAATTGCCATTTTGCTACTTGTTCAAACTTTCTAATGCTTTTTGCAACTGCCTGTTTATTGTTATGACCCTTGAATTATTCCTCTTCTTCTACAATCCTTTTAAATTTAATATTGTTTATGCTTATTCAAAGCATAATTGAATTGGTGGCATGACTCTCAGCCATCTCTCCAATTCCGGATTTCTTACTTGCAGTAGCCCCAGGATAATCTTATTATTACAAGTGCGATATTGAATGCCGCTGAGCATAGTTCGGTGGATATAAGATTAGGTTGCTCCTTCTTGTATTCCATTTGGAATTGTAGCAGGTCTATCAGCTTCAGTGTATGAAACAAGAGCGTCACTGAAATGTTGTTGCTTTTACACAATGAGTGGGATAGAAGGTAAACAAAAGAGTCATCAGATCGCTTTTAAATGAAAACGATTTGCAAGTTCTGACAAGTTAACAAACCACCAAGCCGTAGAATATATTACTAAAGTTGTATTCTTTGAAAAAAGTAAATGAGCTCGATGAGAGCGTTATGATAAAGCTCCTATATTCTAGTCTTCAAGAAAGAACACGATTTGGTGGCTCTTTCTTGTATTTCATTAGGAATTGTAGCGGATCTATCAGCTTCAATGCATAAAACAAGAGCGTCACTGAAATGTTTTGGAAATCAATCATAAGATGCTATTTAATTTGAGACCGTAATTCGAAATGCTTTCATATTATTTACAATTACATCTCCACTACGAGTCCTAGTAATATCTATTCATTTTCACTACAAGTTCGATCAGGAAGAAAATGCACAATTAAATAGCGTTAGAATATTTTAAAGAACGTGAATTTTTCTTCTTTTATTTATAAATTTCAAGTCGAGTTTTTTTATTTTGTATTACAAATTCGCCTTTGATTTTGACTAGGTGTTAATTCTCCTGATCTTTAAATAGCTTTCAGCTTCAGTTTTATTATCACAATTTTTGTATGGCAGTCTAAAGTCGCGGCAGTAATCTCCCGGATCAAAATAATTTAGAAATCTCAGTAATACAGAAACTTAGCACAAAGGCCAGTTAACAACTTACTCAGTTTTTCGACCAAGACCTCCATACTACTAAACCTAACTTCTGTCACTATGATTTATTAACACACTAGATATCACTAGACTACAGTTGACTCAGAATCAGAGACAAATCAGAAGGAAATTAACCCATGAAACTTGCTGTAATCTACTCTTCTCTATAGGATACAATAGCCGAACCTTAGATTCCCTAAGACGTTGTACTAGTTACGAACACGGTGATAGTACGTGCTATAATCTTCTCTTCTCCACGTCGTAGATATCGCCATGTGGCTTGGTGATTTAAATTATGGTAGGGGGCATGCACAAGATCGCCCACACTATATGCGCCCATCGGGTCACACTTTTTCAGAACAAAAAGTTACTTTGATAACAACATCTCTTCGCACGCCGTCCTTAAATCTTGACCTCTGCATTCTGCTGCGGGGACGGATTGTCCTAACACGGCGAGAGATCTCCTTAGATGAATAATCGATCAATCGGAGCAAGATTAGGCAAAATACAGATTTAAACTGTGTGCTTGGGCGCCTAAAGAGCGTTTCTGGTATATCACGAGCTTATGGAAAGTGGAAAGTGCTTGTTGTCGGCTAGAGTACAGTAACATCGGACCCTTTTGAATGTGAATTTATCACTGTAGTGCATGCGCACACCTTTAGTGTGTCCAGAGTGGTTAGTTAGAGCCGAATCCTGGGAGAATCTGGTTTCGGCGATTGAATATGAGTAGAAGGACAAGGGATTTTGACAACATGTAAACACTGGTTGTATCCTTTCACGAGATTTTCCGCATCCGTAGGTTCGAGAGTAGATGTCTGGCAGGTTACGTTTTGGTCTGGGAACTGGATAAGGTTGAGCTCATCGATCCAGTCTAGGCCCATTAGGTTTATTTTTCGATCTGTAACGAAGCAGTCCTTGAATATCGTCTTCTCTAGGAATGTACCTTGCATCGCACAGTATTAGATATCAGAGCCAGTGTCAATCATAGTTCCGAATTAATGCTCTTTTGTTGTTCGAGTTTTGTCTCATTGAATTGTTCGTAGAAAAATCTCGGGAGATGTCTCCTTTGTGGCCGTTATCATTGCAGTTCTGAGAGCGATGAAGCAGTCTCGATGATGACGACGCCCTCTGCAAAATCAGCATCTTGAGAGTGACTGCTTCTGATATTCGTCGGTTAATTGTTGGATGGGGACTGGGTCTTCTTGGACGACAGATGATGGGTCATTTTCAGGTTCTATCAGGTTGAACACTCGTGGTTAACAGTTCCCCAGCAGATTCAGGACTTCGACGAGACTTTTAACATCGAGTTCCTTATCCAAGAGGGACAGAAGTCTGAGTCGAATCTCAGCAATGGCAAGGAGATCGGCCACCAAGAATGAAAATGAGACATCTGAATTGGTTTTGTTCGAGAGAACCAAATCATAAACTAGTACAAAGTCGGTTAACGATAACTATATGATGGTGAATATTTTCATCTTCACTTATGGCCAAGTTGAAGAGAGAACTGTTATCACCAACGCCCGAACCTAACTTACTAATCATCTTTTGATAAGTTAGATCGACGGAATCCATTCGTTGAAAGTAGGAAGAACATGGGTAATTGTCACTTCTGTTAAATTCACGAGGCAGTATGGTAATTCGAGTGGTGTGGGGGTGATCTGCATGATGTTCTTATAAATATCGCGACGTTGAGTATTCCATGTTGCAAAAGTTTCATCTATAAAAGGATTATGATGAAATATGCCCACATTTTTCATGTAGCTTTTGGGATCCTTTGTAGAGGTTGAGAAATTAATCTGCGTGAAGGTGTCTCACACGATTGAAAAGATTCGGGCTTCCTTATCGGCGTAATTCAATAACTTCGTCGCCAAAGTGTGGTAATCTGTTCTTCTCTATAGGATACTGTAAACGACTCTTAGATTCCCTAAGATATTGCAGTAGTTACAAACACAACCCGACAACACCACAATACAAAATGACCCAAACCACTATATCAACACAAGACGCACATTCTCGTATCGATAGGTCGATTTACCTTAAGTCCCGTTTACAACCGTAATGTAAATAAATTCGTTCGAACAAAAGGAAATTAAAAGAAGCAGGAATTAAAAGGTGGAAAATAAAGAATCTTACATACAAGAAAAATACTATTTTCTTATATGTGACAACACTTTGTCAACTTAACAAAGTTTTTATTTTGGAATAAAATTTGTCTTCATATTGTTGACGTTTGGAAATCAATACGCCGCTACACTGATAACGGCTTTACCCCAAATGACTGTCAGAGACGACATTCTCTTGATTATTGTTAAGAGAAACGGGCAGCTTAAAGACAGCATGCAATAACGGATTGTCTCGGGACAAAACACAAAAAATGCAGTTTTATTTTGTCGTTTTCCTGGCGGTTTTCATTTATTTCATGCATTTAATATTGAAAGCTATAAATTCCTCGTTCAAATCGTATTCTGGTTATGACTTTGCAATTTAAAGTATTCAATAATAATGGCTTTTTAATGTTTCCTCCATTAATAAAATTTGATTTCCTTCCCATTTCTCTTCCGATAAGTGACTTCTGTCACAGTGCCTATTCGTTTAAGTCTATTCACGTTCATTAGTCCATAACTTATAAGCATTAATAAAAAATAATATTTTGACCAAAATGATTCTCAAATGCAAGGCTCTTTATTTTTCGCCTTTAAACTCCAGCTTCTTTTAATTCCCCTTCTATTCAGTGAATTTGTTCAAATGATTTGATTAAAGCATCTGCAAAAGAATTAAGCAATCAGTACAAAACGTGAATCTTGTTTTGACAAAGTGGATTTTTGGTTGGATAGTATTATGGTTATGTCGGATCGTATTTATAAATGGTAAAATTACTTGAAGAATTTAAATGTCGAGTTTCCTACAGATAAGATCATATCATAAGGCCTCAGTCAATTTGATCTAACGTTAACAGCAATGTAGTGTTCCTCGATCAATCCAGGATATAAAAATTAACATTGATTTCAACCATATATTTTTAACCGTATCAAGTACTAACTATATGTATTTTATAGTACGAATAAATATCAAATTTGAGAGTCAATTTTCTAAAGTGCATTATGCCATTTTGCTCCGTATATCAAAATAGGAAATTTGACAAGACACCGGTTCTCCATAACAACCAATTCGTAGGCTTTCCCAAGATTTTGTCAGCTGGTCAACGGACCAGAAAGTTGTTTGGGATACTGTTAGAAGAAATGATAAGTATTTTCCCCCGCTCCCAATATTCCTTCTATGAATAAAAATGTATTTTCTTTCTTTATTTCCCCACCGATAAAAGACACTTGATAATTATTCGTATTTGTTTAAGCCGATACCGATTGAGTGTGGAGTTTCGTTAATACACGCGTGTTGACTATAACGTGCCTTCTTGTCTGCCGTGGGTTATTAGCTTCTGTGTTAAGTTGCTATATTACCGAGTTTTCTAGATTGTTGGCTCTGCTAGATTACTATCCGAACTCCTAGTTGGTTACGTTATAGCAGATACATATTCACAAAAATTTTTAGAAATCGTGACATCTAAAACTAACATACAATTTATACTTTAAATAAACACTTGAATGATTAAATTATAGAAGCTTTGAATAAAGTAGTGATGAATGAAATTATTAATAATTATTTCATCAATGCCAATATTAATTATTTTAACCAGTTTTACAAGAGGGTTTTTCAATACATTGAAACTCGAAAGCAAAACCGAAATTACATCTCTAATATTTGATCCTGTTTCTTGCTAAAATTGTCTTGTCATGATTATGCCAAGGTTATATACAATTTCCTCACCTCATGGCACAGCTTCGAATGTCCAGATTAAACTTTCCACGAGCGGAATTTTATCTGACGTCGTTTTGATTATTTTCAGGTCAACAAGTGAAAGTTTTTTGTTTAGTTTTCCACATCCATTTGATTAGAAGACAGAAATTACAATCGCCATAGCGGTTTTAAGTATTAATTCATCCAAAACGACCTTGAGAGTCAGGCTCCAAAAAACTAAACTACGTACAGACAAACCAATCATCTTTATGGTCCAATCATAATCCACGGCAGGGATGGAGCCGACGACGGTGATCCAGGAAAAATCGACCATAGAAACGCCAACTTGCGGAAAGAAGAAAAAAACATTCACAATTAACGCAGAGGCCAGAAACCCGCATGTGGGTGCTGTTCGACGTGCTCTCTACTGTTTCGGTCTCCATTTCCACCGTTCGAGTTGCGTGTGTGGGCTTTTCTCCCATATGCAGACTAAAAACAAGTCTAGAAAACTCTCTGCTTCTTATTGCACTACTTATTGTAAATAAAAGTGGTGAGTACGCATCCTAAGTCCTTCCGTATCTATTCGGTCAGTCTAACAGTTGAAACACCTAGCCGTCATTTCACATTCCAACGCATCAAAATATATACATATAATCTATAATTTTTTAAATTGTCGAAAACCAACAAAATTTTGAAAGAACTGCATTTTCTTATTAAGTAGGGATTAACTCCACTCTTACTTACCGTACTCCTGAAAAATACATCATCATAAAATAAATTAATATAAACGAAAAGAAAATATTTTATTAATATATTTAAAATATATTTTATGTTTGAACCTGTATATGCAGTATTACGTTAATATTTGATCTTGTAACTGTTCATTTACATAGAAAACACATGCGAATAAAGCACTAATTTAAATACTCTAAGCGCTTGTTCGTCTGCGTGGTTGGTTGTCGGCTTTTAGGTCCCACTGTTTATTTTAAAAATTGTCTCCATAAAGATTAATAGAAATGAGTGAGAAGAAATCATGGGATAGAGATGCGAGTTTTTCGTAAGAGGTGATATTTTCCTTATATTCCTTAGTCTATTGCCGAAGGTTATCAATGGTGGCATTGCCGGAATTGTCGGCGTCTCGTGCGTTTTTCCAATTGATTTAGTCAAAACACGTTTACAAAATCAACAGAAAGGTTCTATGATGTATAAGAATATGTAAGTATTTATGTTAAGTGAATTTATTGTATTTTATATATTAATAATACTTCTAGGAAGTAAAGACTCACTTATTATTTTATTATAGTTCGAACAAAATACTTTATTTAACTTGTCTTTTTACATTTAGTTTTGATTGCGCCAGAAAAACTTTCAAAGCTGATGGATTTTTTGGAATGTACAGAGGTACGCTTATAATTTCCACTTGATTTAATTGATATCTTGATTTTAATCATTTATATGTTTATAAATGATTAAAATGTTTATGTTTATATTATAATCACAGGTTCGGGTGTTAACTTATTACTCATTACTCCGGAGAAGGCGATCAAATTGGTCGGAAATGATTTCTTCAGATATCATCTTAAGACGGACGGGTAAATTCCAGATATTTCATTTTATATTGCCTGCTTCTTTAGATTTTCATGTGTATTATATTGATTTGTGTCCTTTTCAATTAATAAGATTAAGAATTGTATTTATGACATCTTACCAATTTCGTTGTGAGATATAGTATTAATTTAATTTTGAAATTTTTCAAAATCGTTGCATGTATATATTGATCTCATCACCATGTTTCACCTGTCGGGGTCTATTTCACCGACTTTATCTTAAAAACGTTCAAATTTTACTCCATGTCTCTGAATCACTAATGATTCTCAAGTCCATTTAGGTAAGTATTTTTCAATTCTCATCTTGGGTTAGGGTGTGGCGTCATTGAACTCCCCTGTTGAGAAACTCGATTTCTGTCGTAGTTTTTATTAGCCATACTTAACCAGTGCGGTTGGCCATTCCGCCCACTGGGTGTGCACTGAAGAGGATTGAACCCATAACGTCTAACTTCGTGGACGAGCACATTAACTACTGACTCTGGGGCATTTCATCACTTGTGCTCATCTAATCTGATGTTAGATTTTCATTTTACTGAATTTGGTAACTTTTTTTGTAAAATTTATTATTTTGAGTGCGGGCATGAATCCTTAAAAATTACGTTTCTGTAAATAATTTGAAGTTCGTTGGTCTGCTGCTCTCATTGCCTTGTCGATCATTACAAACGTCTGTGTCCGTAGGAACATACCCAATGATGGAAACGACGTATCTCGTTGCTAAGGAGATGGTACTTTCTCTCTATCCACGATGTGTTAGAAAACACGGCTGAAATATTACGTCCATATCATATTACAATCATGTATCCATAAATTTGTTAGCAGACTAAAGCGGTTTTGATTTTTAGGTGGGAATTGATAAGTGCAGTCCATTCCTTTCATTGAACCTCTTGTCAAAAGTTTACTTCTAGGAATACAATTAAACAAGTTACTGGATAGCTTGCATTTACTAATACCTGGAATTTGTCGAATGGTTTGACTAAATTCCTTACAATTTAGAGGAATTGTTATAAATCTACGGACTAGAGTACACCGCAAACGTGATAAATCTATGGTGTTAAGACTTTCACTTCAATAGACAGGACCGATTGACAATGAATGATAGTGTTCGATGAATGTAGGTGCAGTCTGTCAAACTTGGAGTAAATTCCCAGCCATGTTCAACTTAAGGTATTTTTTCAATATTTTATGTTGATCTATGTATAATTTATGCGTTATATTAATTTTCAAATCAAACATATTTTAAGTTCACCGGATATTCCATGAAACGGAAGGAATTCATTATCTTGAAGTACGTCATTTTAGAATAGTTATGTCATGATATCGTTAGATTTCAAGGTGTGTTTGCCTAGAAGTATCCATTAAAGTAGTTGCATTACTCTATTCTTGAAGGTGGTAATTTATCTTCCTATTTATTTACTATTTTTAGAGTTCCACTTTCCCCCTTTCGAGAGATGATAGCTGGTGGATGTGCCGGAACGTGTCAAATTATTATCACAACCCCCATGGAGTTGCTTAAAATTCAGATGCAAGATGCTGGCAGAACGCGAGGTAAGTCGGCTCAGTGCGCTATGTTGACTCGAAATGTTGTAAACAAAGACATCTTATTGTTTGCAAATCGCAACCTTTTTTCGTTCGGTAAATATATTTGTGGTATGAATATAGTTCGGCTCAACAGAATGGGTATAAGTTAAGTTGTTCACATCCCTAGGACAGTTTGGGTGTGCGTTTTTGAAAGTAATCCCCTTGATTTTCAATTTATGCAAGTTTTATGTTCGATTGGGAGTTGTTTGGCAAAGAAACCTTAGGCGCTTTACTTCAATCGTGAAAGGTCAAATTTTTCTTGGCGTTTCAACTGGCCTTTTTGGAGTAAAAGGAAGTTCGGAACTCATTAACTCGCATTCTAATATTGACATTAGAAGTTGTAAAATTTAGGTGATACGTAACGTGATTGAGAAGTCACTTTCGATTTTTAAATTATACGTATGTAAAAATGTGGGGAGAATGAATATTATGATATACTTGGAATTCTAATAGTACTTAAAAATTCCTCTATAGATTTCTTAAACTGCTTAGGACTTCGTAATTTGTGACTATTTTTGCATCGATGTCAGTATGTATTACTTTAGTAATGCTTCTATTTAGCATTCATTTTTGTCGAATTTAGTAGCAAAACCACACTATATTGAAGATGAGGGAATTTGAGGGCAATGCGTGAAGAAAATGATCCATTAAGGAATATAGAAGATTCAGTAATATTTAGATGCAGAGAAGTCTCACCGGTTAAAGGAACTTGAGTGAAACTCTACCTAATAATTATTAAGCTGTGAGGTTGATTATTCCGTTCATGAAGTGTTTATTGATGGACCTGAAAGCATTTACCTCAGATTTGACTGACGTTAAATGGCACTCTACCTTCAACTTATAGCATTATTATTATATTTTTCATACGCTGTTTAATATATAGAGCCTCTTTTTTTTTTAATGACGTCTTGGAGTAACCGAAATCTCTCATCTGACTCAACTGCTGCTCCCTGGCATAACTGGTGGACAAATAGATATAGACTTCCTATAGAATGCTCGTCTTCCTAGCATTCTCAGCTGCATAGATTTACTTTTCTGTTCCTGAATGCATATATACGAACCGTTACTTTTGATTATTTAACGTCAATTTCCACGGCGTCATGCTTTAAGTTAATATAATTGCTATTTACATTTTCTCGGTTTTTATGCATCCTATCGATTGATTTTGGATCCCTTATTGGATCTGAGTGGTTATAAACTTCTATATTAAATTAAATTTCCTTTGTTTAAAATATTATCACTTGCTGTTGCAACAAAAATAAAATTATTTAGCAAATTTGATTTATCCGAACGACAAATGTCAATTCATAGTAAGTAAACACTGTAGACGACAAAAATTTGTTATATACCACCTCCTAGTACTATAGTTTCGGTCATTTCCTTTGTCTTTGAGATTGGTGTTTAAAATATTTTCTTATTTGAGAATACTGTATAAATTTCTTCGCATTAAACTTGTATTTCTTCACTTCAGATATGTTGTTTTATTAGTGAGATGGATGAGTAATACCGAATACTTCTGTTATTTAAGACGGATCCAGCCAGGATTCGTTTTTTGGTTATGTACTTCACAATTATCAACGTCTCTATGATAAACAGGATGCACATTTATTCACGTCCTTGTATTTATTTATGCTGCAAATTAACTTCATAGTAGTTCTGATAATGGTGCCTTAGGAATCCTCAGGTTCTACAGTTGTTTTCGTTTCACGTAAAAATTGACCACTTACGTATGAAGTTGACTTAGATTTTGGATATAGCTTAGGTAGAAGCTGTATGACTAGGTAGTGGTTGGTCATATTACGTATATATGCGCACAAATAATTATTAGTGTTCGTATTTCTCTTCTGGTTAAATAAATAAAATTATTGTTCATGTAAATGGTGTACAATTATCAATGTGCTTCCTTCCGTACTGCAAATACAAGCTGACCTGCAGATTCTCATCAGAGATGCATGAATGGAAAAGTCTTTTGTATTCATATTATAATTTATCGACATTTGAAAGAACACTTTCGTGGTCATTCGGGAAAGATGCTCGTTCAGAAAGGCTAGAAAGCGGATTAGTGGCTTTAAACTCTTAAATTTTTTAAAGAGAGGATACAGATTTTTCATCGAACGTGTTTCTCGCCAGTAGTGTCCTTAATATGGCCATTTCAAGAATAGATGACGTCTGACCACCCTTATTTACAAAGCAACTTGAAATGGAGCATTTGAATTCAGTGGAATTTGTTGTGTTCGCTTGTTACTAATTGTGCAATCTGTTTGTTTTTTTGGGGGAGGATGAGAAACATCTTCTGCATTTACCTTGACCAATTTTAATTATTGTAATCTATAACCTAAAGCATTACTAGACTGCGTTTTTCTTCAATTGGCTCAGGTGCTAAATGATAGATATCAATAAGCACCTGGTACGATAAGACATTGTCAACACCATCCCACCACAGGTGGTCCCAGGTGTGGACATAGTGACCCACACAGATGTCAATCATTGGTCAGCGGCATCAGCGAATGGACATGATAGCTCATGAAGAAACGCCTCTATATAAACTTGATCTTTTATCAGTAAATAGAAGTGGCTTTCCCGACCACTCCGAACTGTCCTAGCGACATGAGTGACTTGACCTATTTTTTTCCTGTGAGCCCGGTCAACAGCACATTACACCACAGTATCAAGCTAACTCAACTTAGAAGGGAAGTAAACAGATGTGTTTATTAACGCAACTGACCTGTGAATGCTGTGGTTGTTCTGCATGCCCATAGTAGTGCCACCATTGTAGTTAAATACTTCATCGACAATCTCACGACATCAACGATTATATGATGTGTGCAATAAAAATGAAATATTTTTATCTAAGAAAAAATTAAATGAAGGATTTATTGTTCATTATTTGTTTTTGTTAAAAAGTTCTAAAATTGTGGATCGTCTCCTTGCAGAATCTTGAGTAAATTGGGGAAGTTTGCTTTATCTCGTGTTGTTGAGTTCGGGAGATTATTGCTATTTTGAGAGGCTATTAAGACTCTAACCATATTATATGTATAACATCAATTCTTTCAACTACCTTTGCTTCTTTACAGCTGCCCCTGCGGCCACAGTCGCTGGATCCAATGGCACCGTAGTAACAGCCAACCGTCTCTCGGCTACCCGTCTAGCCATTGATTTAGTCAAGCAGAAAGGTATTTTCGGCCTGTACAAGGGCTTTGGAGCTACTGCTCTGCGAGATGTCACATTCTCAATCATGTACTTCCCTCTCTTTGCACGGCTGGACAATTTGGTGAGTGGTCTTTGCTATTCATTTGAATCTTAATTCAGTAGTATGGTTTATTGACTCACTTTTTATCTCATTGCGTAGGGTCCACGAAGAAGTGACGGGACGGGGACTGTCTTCTACTGGTCCTTCCTTTCTGGATGTACGGCTAGTACTGTTGCAGCCTTTCTTGTCACCCCTATGGATGGTAGGTTTTTTCATCCATTTATCTGGCATAAATTATGGGAACGGATATGTTTATTTATCATCCATGGCAGAGACTTGTTTATTTTTATTTGCATAATCTTATTGTGTCATGACTGTAACGCTGTTTGACTGCTCACTAACCCATTTGAAATTGGATCATAAATGTTTATTGATAACCGG
The DNA here is from genome assembly GCA_900708905.1 of Hymenolepis diminuta. Taxonomy (NCBI): domain Eukaryota; kingdom Metazoa; phylum Platyhelminthes; class Cestoda; order Cyclophyllidea; family Hymenolepididae; genus Hymenolepis; species Hymenolepis diminuta. The sequence goes on from CAADRB010000007.1 coordinate 3,195,649, forward strand.
GTTCATGAGGTTGTATATGCCAAGACGATGGAAGGGGGGTTATTTGATTTCAAGTCACTTCAATTGGCTTTGAGTGTCCATGATTCGTTGGCAGTCGGTGTTCAGCTGCCTTTCAAATATTTAATCCAAAATAATCTTTCCATCATTGTCAAAGCATGGTATTTGAATGAAGTTTCAGTAACAACCTAAGGACATCTATCTAAAATAAAATTTTTAGCGCAATTCTTTTCCGGTCTTCACTACTCGTATCAAGATCGCATTAGATGATAGTGTCTTATTCTAGTATGTTTAGCTCTGAAATTTAAATTGGTGCTCCAGTGTTTGCTTACTACTTTTATTTTCTGGTCGAAACTACAATTCAAAGTCTTAACAGCATCTTATCGACTTGAATGATAGACGTCTAATTTATGGAAAGTGATCTTTCTGGCAGTAGTACGTGAAGTCAAGTAGGAGCTGGATTTGATAGCAATTTCAACAGTTAAGTGAGATTGGATGCTCTGAAAATGACAGACCATCACAAATTAGGTAAATGTGTTGTGACTCATCTTCACATCAACATCTGTACACAAAAATACCCACACTTGGGAATCAGGATGGTCATATGCCCATTCTTGGTTGTGGTTTCTCCCGATAAGGGGATTTTGTCAAATTAATCTGTTGGTCGTGATTTTACTGCACGACATTCTTTTGTTTGTTTTTTTTTAATGCAGTCGTATGGTATTAAATTCATGTTTCTTACAATGACCTTTCAAAACCTTGAGGTTTTCCGAGTTGAATAGTGAATTAAGGAGATATTTTAAATCATTTAAAAGATAAGAATAGCTAAATATTACATTTATGAGTCTCACTATTCCGTCCTTGATTATTCTCGTTCTGGGGAATAAAAATGAGCAAATGTCTCTCCTGGTCACTGTGAAAAAAACCCCTAAGTTCAAAGTTGGAACTGAAGAATCGACGGGAAATTTCTCTTTCCAAAAGATTTTTAAACTATTCTTCTGAATATGCCGCTGTTTCAAATTTCTTGCAGGTTATACATTAAATGAGCATTTTTTTGTTTTTATTTTTTCGAAATTATTTATGTGTACATATTCCATTTAGCTGCATTTACCTAATGCATATATACTATTCATTGTCTTAAAATAGATTTCTCACGTTTAGGAGGGAACGTTTACAGTTCAAGGATCCTCAGATTTCCTAAAAAATCGCAATTATATTATCTGTGTTTAGTCGTGGTCCTATAGTTCCGTGATTAATTTATTATAGATTAATTCATGTTTCTGATAAATCCCTCAGGAATTCACGGTTTTCACTTGATATCAAATTCTTCGCCCTGTGTGGTTTGATCTCTTAACCACTAATCAGTTTCGCGTTCCTTTTAGGTCAACTTGTCATCACCATTTCCAAAAGAATGTGTTTAAAGATACTGTATTTTGCACTCAATTTAAAGTCGTTGGCTGGCCCTTTTTATCAGAATGAGGTAGATAAATAGCGTCTGAACCTAGAATCCTAAGAAAAGTGCTACTTAAAATTAGGATATTCGATCATATTGTTTAGAATGGGGGAAAGAGCGTTTGAATGAAACAAGAAAAATTAAAATTGAGCCCAACTTATCGTCAAGAATTGATTTTGAAGTTATTTGGTTTTATTTATTTTACGCGAGGGATGTATTTCAGGCGTATTTCTCTTCAAATTGGACGCATTTTCTTCATAATTGTCTGAAGGAAAGAGGTTTTAAGCTTAGAGAAAATGGTAAAGGCATCTGAACCCTGTTATAGGCGATTTGAGTAGAATAGGAATCTGATAGATAAAAGGTACATAATGTAGTAAAATAAGTATCTGAACCTAAAGAGCAGAGGAGAGAGGGGTCCATAAGTATACAAGAGGTCTCACTTGACTCGTATCGTTGACCCCTCATTTACGCTTATCGATAGTATCCACAGCCCTTAGCACACTGGTTTGTTCTTCAGGACAGGAAAGAGGTACTTATAAAAGGATATTGGGCGGTCAAATACTGCAACTATTCTGAAGAGCTGGTGAGATCATAAGCATACACCCCTCTGGTTCATCATTAGGAGCTCCGTATATAACACTTTCAATGTATGTGAGGAGGAGGGGGTAGAATCAAGTCAGTACTAGTTTCGAAACCATTTGGAAGTAGTCACATATTGATGTGAAGTTTTCATCAAACGATGTAATTAAACATTGTCAATTTTTCTTCGATCCAGGGTGCATTCGCGTTTTTATCAATTGCTATCACTCTAATATCTCTGCGTCTTAGCAGTGTTATAGGTGTTGTTTTTTTGCCAGGACTGGAATGTTGTTGTTTACTTAAGGGCTGCCTTTGTTTGTTTGCGATCTATCGATGTTATTTTTCAATCGGAATGATCCATCAAAATGAATTTATATAAAGCAAAAATCTCGAGATAGATGAGATTGTTGTTTGTAATTTGATAACACCTTGAATGCTGTATCAAAGCGTTGCTATAATCGGTCATTTTATCTTATTTATTAAAAGAAATAAATTCATTGGGATAATTTGACTAATTGCTTACTTTAACCAGCTAGTTGATAAGCTCGAGAGTCTTTGGATAAGATCCAGACATTGAAATTGGAAACATGAGTCAACAAGTCATACTTGGTGGTTAAATGATCAATCCAAAAAACAAACAAGTTAAAATAACCATATGGAATTCCGACTGATTGTCCTTAATTTAACTATTTCTCCTCTTGATACTCTTTCATTCCTTATTAGACTATAGTTTTGTTCCTTGTATTTACCTGGTTTCTCATCATTTAAAATTATTTTCGTTTAACGTCAAATTCCACTTCATCTTGGCACTAATCAGCTTAATCCCTTTTGTTACTGGAATTAATAGGTTAGGATCATAAAAATGCCGTATTAAGGATACGAAATAGGTACCAATATTTACTGCTTTCCAGTTAGAAAGGTCGATGATGATGCGCTCTCCTCTTTTCTAAGGTTGAACGGGATATCAAATGCCAAAAGTCATTATTAGGAATTGTGTTTTGTTCTTCGGTGTAAAGATGTGGTCTGTCTTTAAGGTAGTTGTTAGAAAGTTTTATTTTAAGGTTTGCTGTTTCCTATAGGGCTGTTACTCATGCAAAAGAAACTTACAATTTAAAACTGTGATCTGTGCCTTCGTACTGTTAAGATGCCTTATGGGTTTCTTTTTATTTCAGTGGTGAAAACCCGGTTGCAGACCCTCTCCCATCTCCAAAGTGAAACTCAATTTACTGGAATCGCAGACTGCTTCCGACGTACATTCCAACAAGAAGGCATGAAAGCTCTTTTCAAGGGAGCAGGATGTCGTGTTTTGGTGATGGCCCCTCTCTTCGGTATCGCGCAAACAGTTTACTACCTAGGAGTTGCTGAATTCCTTCTTGGAATAGGCAAATATAAGAGAAACAAAGAGTAGATGTATATACCATCTCAACTTCAGTAGAATGACAATTATGCGCCTATCTAGTTCTTAGGAGATCATTTTTATCTATCTCTTTTTGATTTATATACGTAAGATCAGGAATTGTGATTTATCTGTTTTAAAGACAGATTACATGATATTGGGAATTAATAAACATTCGATTATGTACCTTCTTTTTTTAAACTAAGCTGATTAATTTATCCATTTTTGGAATCTTTTTCCTTTCGAATTCCGGGTAATTGAATTATTACAGAATATACCGGACTAAAAGGGTGGCCAATTTTGGTTTTATGAAAAGAACATGATTCTCAAAGAAAAGAAACAGGGGAGACTTACGAAAATACTGTATAGCGGCCATTAATGAAATGGGTAAGTCGTCACGCGGAACCTATTAATTAAAACAAACGTAATATCGTGAAGGCCAGGAGACAGCTAGTGATGCTCTATCCAGGTCTTAGATCGAAAGTACGCCCGATTAAAACTCAAGAAAACCTGCTTGAAACGCTTGTCAAGCCTATTCTTCTTTACGGTTTGTCTACTCTGGTCTTTCGCAAGGTGGATGATGCTGGATTATTGCTGCAGACGACAAAAGAGTTTTAAAGTGCCGACGGCAAAAGCTCCTGCGAGAAACCTTGGCGTGCAATTACTGAAGTGTAAATTTAACCTTTGGGCAAGTCTTCACAATCGCTAAACTTTTATTAAATTTCCCGTCACCGAAATTGAGGAAATCTAAGGTTTCCGGTGCAAAAAGCTGGCTTAGGTAACTCAATGCAGAGATGAAGCAGGTGAAAATAAGGATATGGTTTGGATGCAGAATCCTAACAAATAATCTACTCTACGCTTTCTAGAACATCAGCAAACTGTAACGAGGGATGTCAGGTCTTCAAAACTCGTATTTGACTTGAATTCTGGAAGCATCGAGTTGTCCGCTTTTACTGTGAAATGTCCTAAAGTTTTAAACTTGTGACTTGACCTCAATGTTCACTCCACTCATATCTGCGAGCTTATTGATATGTTGAATTAGTTTAAGGATCGATTATGCCACCTCGAATAATTTGTATTTTAACACATGGGCTGAAAAGTCCCGGGCCTAACAAAGAAGACAGTTTTTTGTTTCAGAATTAGCTTTATTCATCAACGTAATCTCCATCAAGAGCAACGCAATCATTCCAGCGTCGCTCTAATATTTCAATACCACTTTTGTGGATAACCTCTTCATTTGTGCGAAATTTCTTATTGGCGAGCATTTTTTCAGGTCTACGAACAGCCAGTAGTCACTGGGAGCCAAATCCGGCGAATACGGTGGATGTGGGAGCAATTCGAAGTTCAATTCTTGTAGTTTTGTCATTGTTTTGATTCACTTGTGACACGGTGCGTTGTCTTGATGAAACACAATTTTTTTCTTTGCCATATGCGGTCGTTTCTTTGCAATTTCGGCCTTCAAACG
>CAADRB010000007.1:3208549-3288627 GCA_900708905.1 Hymenolepis diminuta
GAGTTTTCTAGATTGTTGGCTCTGCGAGATTACTACCAGAACTCCTAGTTGGTTACGTTATAGCACTTTCCTCCAAAGGAATTAAGTGCCAAAATCATTTTTATCACATAGATTTGAGGATTATCATTTCCAGCAACATTAATTGTCCATTTGGCAGATGCAAGTTATAAAGCCGTGATAGTGTGAACACCGTCTGAATCCCGATATCCCGAAGTCATATATCCCATTTAATTGCTTATTATATATTGAGTAAATTTTAAGATGAGAATCATATAGCTTTAATTTTTACTGCAGATTTTACTCAACAGGTAAAGATAACACTTAAGCATATTATTATAAAAGTTATCTGCCTCTTGAGAAGGAATACCATCTAAAATCTCGAGACCATTCTATACATCATGGCTAAGGAAGTGCATAAGAGCCGGACAGCCCATACTGATAATTGCAAATAAAAATATCTTGACTATTAAGTAAGTACATCTATAGAAACACTAACAAAAAGAGTAAATCCATTACTATTATTTCAAATAGGAAAAAAAGGCTGATTATTTAAAGTGACACTGATGTTTGAATTCACCTAATTATTGGCGAATTCAGATCAAATGAGAGTGAGCAAAATTATTTGCGCATCTTGGGAGTTTTGTTGCTATTAAAAGAAAAAGTGTACCGATTCTAAAATTGCTCCTTATAACAAGTAACAGATCTGTAAACCTAAGACGGGAGTGGCATCACCATTCACTCTTTCAAACCAAGTCAATTCGGATACGTGTTTTCTACTAGCCGAGAAATATAAACTTGTTTATGGAAAGAAAGATTACAAAAACTCAGAATAATAAAAACCTTCACTTTTGAAAATTAGTATCTGCAACTCACAGACAAGAGTCTTACTGGCTGAGTTTAAACTGAGTGAAATACTCCTAAGGTCTCATAAACAAAACAGAGCAAAATAGCAACCTGAGCTATCGTGAAAGCAATGTTTTCACTATCAAAATTCCTCAATCTCACAATCTGATTATTTTTTTTTGGTAAATATGATATTGAAATTGAAGTCGTATCCTTAGCGCGACGTTAGGTTTAATACATTTCACAAGAATAGGATGAAATTTTATTTCGAAATAAGTTGAATATGAGAGAAAATCTATGTTTTATGCATTTTCTATTGACATTGAGCTCCTATCGCTTTGACAAACTTTCAGAAATTCAAATTACTGACTCTTTTCCTGAGGAAATTTGACGCACCAATCTTTGAAGCATTTGTCTTATTTTCATAAATTGAGTTTATAGACTTTCCGTAAATCAGTTAAGCTTTTTTTTATTTTTCTATCAATCATTTTAACTCGTTAATTAAAACAAGACTATATTAAAACTGAGTGGAGAATCAGTTTTTGGATAGTTGAAGAATAACACTTGAAGACTAGAATAAACCTCAGAATAATTAATCCAAATTACTTTCATCTGTGAACCTTGGCAGTTAGTTAATCTATCAATATAATCGGTATAAAATTAAGACATAAATGAGAATTGACGCGATTAGTTAACTGGGGAAGAGACGGATTGATAATTTGGCGATCAGAGAATAATTTTGTACATTGGTTTAAAAAAAACCATCTTTTGGAAACCTTTATATAAAAGCTTATATAAACAGTATGAAAGTTAACAAGAAGGCAAAAATGTGTCTATATGGAAACTATGATTTAGAACGTAGAGATTTCTGCCGATTCTCAAATCCAATCTCGTCTATGTAAGATTTTCCATAAATTATGTCAACTATCAAAGACAGGAGAGCAAAACACAAAATTAAATCACTCCTATACGGAGAGACAGGGATAAAGGTATGATTATTTAGCACGTAAACTATTAGACGAAGTGACAGGGATGTAAGTAAATAACCCAACTGCATATATAGACTGATTTGAATCAATTCCGTATGACGTTCATAGCAGAAGTTTAAATGTTTGAAAACGCCCGAAGTTATCGGCATACTGGATAATTAAAAAACAATTTGCCTGGATGCGAAGATGACGATGATTCAATTCTCAGCTCCAGGTATTAAACGCTTTACTTGACATACAAAAGTATGGGATTCCGAACGATTCAAAAAACAGCGGGAAAATTCAAATACTCAATTCAGATTTAAATAAAACCGCATATTACATTTGCCTTGCTAGAGTTTTTATTCCACTGGGTAATTTAGCCAATAAACACCGTTTCAGAAAATACACCCGCTTTCAGAAAGTTGCACTACCCACAAATTTCATTAAAAACTCAATTTATGTTTCAATGATGTTATTGCCTAAGCAGTGTAATAATCGACGGAGGTTAATCAAATGTCAATTCTAATGGGGTTTTCTGAACTAAGTGAAAATCAGTTAAAAGTGCAATTCTAAAACAATAAAAAACGAGACTCAATTGATCGTGCATTAATTCGGAACTTGTGTGATCTTCATTGGATTGAACTTATTCATTTAATCAGATTTTAAAATTACTTTTCGTGTAAATTTAATCAATAATAATATTATTTAGTCTTTATTATTCTGAGCTTACAAAATTTACTATGTCAACTTAATGTTATTCTTTGTTTAATCATGGGGAGATATTTAATTTTATGAATTCCAATTTGATGAAGTTAAATGTTGTTTTCTCAGGACAGTTAAATACTTATTTGAATCTCTAAGACGTATAATATCATACGGTTGAAACATTCCAGAATTTTCTATGCAGTTAACTATGCTGCGATTCGAGCGTCGCTTAATTATACAATGTTGCCTTACAAGCTATCGAAATAACTCGCTTATGTGAATAAAGACACCATTGACCTTTTAAAAAGATAAACCACAATACCGGCATTGAGGGCTACCATTAAATACTGTACACTTATAAAACAAAATATTTTTCCTCAAACGGATGTGGTCTTAAGCACGTTTTGACCTGCTTGAATCTATCAAAGTAGACTTAGCAAAAGATTAGTAGATCATAATTACTTGTCACTTTACATTCCCTGTATTTTCCCTTTCTGTCACCTCAAATGGAAAATATCTATCAACAAGGTTCGTACCGTTAAAATTACGAATTCAAAATATTTATAAAATATGGTCAAATTTACTGTTTAGGCAGATTCAAAGAAACATTTTTCTGTCTATCTTAAGAATCGATTTCACACATTTTTAACCACGCTTCAGTGCTTTATTGTAGAATCATAACTGTACTGATTATTCTGTATTCATCCATATATCTGGATAAGTGTGCTCTATGTGAAGATGAGCTTTTATTTGTATCGATTTCGAATCAGTCGAAAGTAGCTGTGATTTTAAATATTCGATTTTTTTCCTTTTCACCACAAAGAACTGTAATATTAACTCCGCAAGATTCATAAACTTGAATTCTAAGCGCTATTCAGTTATTCTTTAGTTCTAGCGAGCATTCAACCCCTTAGCACCCGTCCAATTTCTCCTCCTATTGAATATACAAAGGTGGAAAAACATAAACTCATCTTCCTTTTACTATTTTAGGTACTATTCAAACCCTTTAAACCACCGAACAAACACTAATTTAATTAACCACATTAGACTTAAAAGAAACCGAACAAATTTTCAAAAAAAGGAAATTATATTCGTATTCACAGTTTAGTAAAATACATTTTAATGAATAATAAATCACAGTATCTTCTCCTGATGAAGCATCAAATGAGTCGTCTCAAACGACCCGTATTTAGTCTTTATATACAAGCAGATCAATCAAGTAGTAATTAAACTTAGACATTACTTCCACCTCCAACCACCATGCTTCCCACACCTTGCCATTCATTCCAATCCTCAATTTGTTCTTCATCTTCTGGATTCTTTACATACAGATATTTGGATCTCGGTTTCTTCGGCAATTCTGCTGTTACAACAGTCAAAGAGTCTGTCCTAGCTGTTCGAGGATGAGATGAGAACGAACCCCTCTGGCCATACAGGGATCGATGAGAGTACAGAGAAGTCGGGTGTAGGATAAATGACAGATTTTCTACAGGAGGTGGAGGTAAAGGCTGAGCCCTTTCAACGGCTGGATATTTGGTAGGAGTTGGAACTGGGGAGTAAACCAGTTGAACAGGACCTCTCAACTCATCTGGACAGCATAAACCACAAAGCGATGTTCCACGAGGAGAAGTTGAGAAATAGAAAAAATAGAGTTGTAGGAAAATTGCACCCATCCACTGAACTGTCACTACCACTAAAAGTGCGGGAAGATAATACCAAGCAGCCGTGAAGGGATAATTAGCATACCAAGCACCTATCATTGATGCATTTTCGAGGTAATAAGCGAAGTAGTATAGAATCACTCGAAGGCGTGTTTTACCAGCACTGCCATTGAAGAAGTCATAGATGCTGACAAATGTATAGAGGAGATCCCTGCCTAAATAACGAAGTATCCCTTTGGTCTAAAAAATGAAATACTAGTTATTTTGGCCCATACACTGAAAGAGGATTTGAAAGGGGAGATATAACCTCTATTGTTTCTGAATGCGGCTATGATCGTAAAAATACTGATTTTATCTCTATTGAACGTGTGTAGTGCCATTAAACAACTGATTGAAATAAAAGAAAAAAACCTCAATGTACAAAGCGAAATCGGGAGACTATATTTATACAAGCAATCTTGTTTAAATGCTATACTTTTTACGCAATTAATTTAACATTAAAATGATCCGATAAACAAGAGAGTCAGTAAAGTATCTTAACAGCTATCAAGTAAAGAACTCCTCCACCGCAAAATACATTACTTATCCAGTTTGCATTCGATATTGGATTAAATAATTCGTAAGAATCAGAATACATATGTGATTAAGAAAATAAGTTTTTTAAATATATCGTTAGAAACCATCTATCACCTCAGCAAAATGAAATCGATTCAAGGGAGAAAAATATTGAATCCTCAAATGCAGGTCATCAATCACTTCAAGTATTTCTTTTCTAAATCGCAAAATTGAAAGGCACGTGGTTTTGGGCTTCTATCCTTATTGCTAACATTGATTTTATGTATTTTAAATTTATACATTTCAGAGACAACTGATCCAGATAATAGCAAGGCTTCATGACATGTTTTAAAGGAAATGTCATTCAATTTTAAAATATTTGGCATTTTACCAATAAAGTAGGTTAAAGTATCATTAAAAAAGCAACAGAATATTTCATTTAATTTTCTTCTTGCTTGAAGAAAATACTTACATTTGTAATAGAAAGCCGATAAACAGAGTTCAAAGTCGCACTGTCGAGATAAAACTAATTCAATCCCGGGTAGTATCATGGGAGTCCATCAGTCTAATCTATAAGACAGACCGATTACTTGGGCCTCTAATCTAAATAAGTCCCTTCCCCTTCAGTCGAGTTGTAACTTAAATTCTCCTAATAAATAGTGTCTTTTTAAGGAAGTAGGTTGGCTTAACTGTATTTTGTCTTATCTTTCTCTCAGGTCCGAATCAATCGTAGCCTAGCAATATCTGGTGGGCACATAGACTGTAGCGGTACAAACTAGACTTTCTAGTTTCAAAATAACGTATTAGAGTCTTACTTAACAAAAAAAATGACATTAAAATATAAACTGATCTGAATACCTAGGAGTTCTTTAAAAATAATAACCACTTATAAACTAAGTGGAGGGGGAAAATTACTAATCAATAAATAACGCCTTTTTTAACTTAAAATAGATCCCTATGGCCCGATCTGTATTGGGATAGACTCATTTTGAAGATTGTCATAAGTAGATTAATCAAAATTATTCTCGCAATAATAGTTTTATGATGTTGCAAACGGAACAGGATAGTTCCCTATATTAAATTTCTAGCATTCTCAAAGAAAAGTAAACTGTGTCATGGGTCGACATTAGCTATATATTCAGTTCCATTCATTCTTAAAGTCGACTCCTCGAAATTAAATGCATTACATCTGAAAAAAACCATCAAAGTAAACAAAATATCACAAAAAGAATTTCAGAGCACAGATAATCTTTACAAGAAATATGGGACACAAACTTAAATAAACCAGAAAATAAAAAGCACTCCTATTTAAACAAAAATACTCGGACAGAACATGACTCATTATTATTCATGTGCATTTCGGTTATTTGTCTTATTCATTACACCTTTAATATTACCTCTTTTTAATCTCAAATGAATTAAGGAGCCAAATAACAAAGCATTATCTTAAATATCAGCCTAATTAATCAAATGAACTAGATCCAAAAAGCTCCGAACTAAAAGCAAGAAGGCATTACGACCGAATACCTCTAGTCTTTGATCCAGTGGTCTGTGATATGATGGGTTAGCTTTATAAGACGTCGATAGAATTCCTCCACTTCCGCGATAGATCATCAGCATTATAAGGTAAAATAATCCATGCACAGCAACTACAACTCCCAGCATCCAATTAAATAGTCCAGTAAACAGTACAAAAGTAATCATTCTGATAGTTATATGAAATCCCCTTGCAAAAAAGAGTAATATTCTCCCGCTTGCAGAGACCAAATGATCGTGCTGATGTGCTGGCTTTCGAAGTAGTTGAGAAGGAGGAAGATAATGTGCATCGGGCTGGAATTGACATGCCGTAGAAACTAACCAGAGTAGTGAGAAGACAAAGGAGGCAAGTATGGCTCCACCTAAATTGAGAGGTATAAACCAGTTCTACTCAAGCAATTTAAGTAGTAACGTGATTTAAATATTTCCGTACCAGTAGAATTAGGCATCATACGATTAAGCAGGAGTCTACGAAGATAGAGAACGCCTTGAGCTATAGCAAAAGGTCCTGCTCCAAGAGTAGCATTTGCTAGACTCACAACACAAGCATCAAAGTCCAGCTGAACAAAAAGACGACGAAGTTGATTCAGTCTTTCTCGATCTCTGTTAGCCTCACTTGGATCCTGACTCACTGAAGCTGAATTTGAGAACGTAAGTTACGTAGAAAAATATACTTCCGATTAATGAGACTATAACTTTACAATGAATCTTACGAAGAGGGCTTCGAGAAAGTGATTCATGATTTTGAACATTGTTTGAATTTGCGGTAGAAGCCTGTTCATTCTTGAGACGATGCTCCAACTTAGTCAATCGACGATAAACAGCAAATAGTTCCACATACCTAAATTGCAATTAATAAAAAGCGAGTAGCTTGCAAGTGTAGTTAGTTTGATACAAATTAATTTAATTTTGACATTCCTAACAATATACCACAATAGGGCATTAAAATCAAGTTAGGTAAGCTTTTACCGCAATATTATTTTGGAATACACTGGCAATAAAAGCCAAATGTAAATAGAAAGTATCTCCTCAATGTATCTTATAATTCTTTAATGTACCTGAACTTAAAGTGACGTATAGAGGGTAAATTGTTTGCTTTGCTCAGAAGTTATGTTAAATAATACGTAATTTCGATATCCCTGACAATAAACAGAAGTGGGTCTACAAAAATAACTTGAAACCCTTCTTCCAAAATATTATTCATGAAGAAACAAGTTATTTATTAAGTGGTTTAAATACTGAAACGATAATTAACATAGGCGTAAAGGAAGCCCATCTCTTCAGGTAAACGAACTTGAATAAATCAATTTCAAATATTCAACCCGATAATAAGCACGTTGAATATGTTGATAATGGTATTAGTTATCCATGACTATTACTGTGGTTTGTTCCTTTTTTTCTTCTTCTAATGTGAGATCTGGATCAGCATAATCCTCGCTTAACGGCAATAGTAAAGATTAATGATTTTAGGGAATAACCAAATAGACTCCAACCTATCATAAATGCCCATGACAAAGCTAAACATCATATATTTTTATAAGAGACAGCGTCTGAACGCAAAGATTAGTTGGGGTTCAACTACGGCATAATAATAGAAAGGTGGAAGGGAGAGAGATCAAGGAAACGAGTAAGGATATCAGAGCATTTAATTTTTTTCTTTCTGTTTTTTAGTGCCTTATCTTTAACATAAGGGAAATCATTTGATATCTCAACAATTTACCTTTTATAAATACTTTATAACAACCGTTAATGATGACCTTAAACGTATTTTTCCTAATCAGAACGCAACTAAATGAGAGGTGTCTTTCTCGTTGAAGTTTGAGATTCGTAGCATTTACGTAACTAACAGATTTCCCCTTATAAATACTATGCCAGAAATTCGCTCATTTTGTAAATAAGAAATACGTATATTGGGAAAGTGGACATTTTAGAGATTCATCATGCAGCTACATTACAAATAATGCTTCCTAAAATATAATTTCCTTATTAATTACTGAGCAGTAAAGTGATAGCTGGAAAAAACATATTTTTTAATGTTTCCAAATAAAAGACCGAAAGGAATAAACTTCGCGATCACCGTTTTTATAAAAGATAATCCTATTAACTTAAACGAGTTATTAAGCCTCGAAGTAAAGAAGGGATAAATGCAAGAAACTTAAATTTCTATCTTCAAGATATAAACCGGATATAATTCGGTATTTCACTTTATACAGTCGAACTGCGACACAATACATATACATTGGGTATACTACAGAAGCAGATGACTTGTTTTGGGTAACTATAGAAACTCGCTAACTGTTTACATTTAATGGTAGGCAGGAAAATAGTTACCTTGATAACGCCTCGATTGTTCTCTATTTGATGGAGACTTACTAGACGTGTCTTAAAGTAATTCTAGAATTCACGTACAGCTATTAAAATAATTTTCTGATCTAAAAGAAAAATATGGAAAATCTCAATACAACTATTCAAATTCTGTACACTAGAAATTAAAAGTGTATGCGTTTCCATACATGATCAAGTTTCGAATGGAATAAAAACTCAAATTTTACTTTACAGTTCCATTAAATTTATATAATGAATAAAAATTCTCCGCAGAACGAATAAAAATATAAGTAGAATGAAAAATTTAATATCAGTAAATCAAGATAGTCTTTATGAACAAAGAGTAATACGAAGAATTAAGGAACCAATCACCAGCATATTTTAGACGAGGACACCCCAGAGTCCAAGCTATATAAATCGTCGGATATTCTAAACAAAATAACCTAATATCTGTTAGCTAGCTAAATTGTAAATAGGGCAGAATAAATGTGAAGTTATCGTAAGGGATCTCTCTACGGACCCCCTATTATTTTTTTCCCTTTCACTTGGTCATATTCGCATATTAAAGTCATCGCAAATTCCCAACTCATTTTCCATCGTTGGATTAAGTTTGCTTATCATTCTATGGAAACAAGCGGGTGGATCGCTTATTGGCATCTAAGGTACAGACCACCAACTTCAAATGACAGCGCTTCTTTCCTATTCGTATTCCGTGCACAGTTGAGAGGGGTAGATTGCTCTGACCTCTCAGTCTTCACTATGCACTCTTTAGGTTATGACATCCATAAAAGTAGAAACCTACCACAGGACGATCTCTTAGCGAAACGGACAAATGTGTTAGCCAATAGTGAAGTGGCCAACACACACGTCTGCCAAGTCAGAGATCGACGCTCATCAGCAAAAATCTAGATATATTCAACTAGTTGGTCAATCAAAGAGGTAGTAGAATACGACTTTCTCATAAGACCCCTCTCCAAACGCCGATAAATGGTACTAACACTTGATCTTGGTGTTTATTAGTTATTATTTTAACCTATTAGAAGAACAAACAAACCTTGCAATAGGAGCCATCCCGATAAGTGAGAGAGCCGCTTTTGTACATATCCACGCTTCATGATTTGCCTCGACACCCTTCGACTTGGCTCTTACTTCTTCATTCTTCCAACGGCGGTAGAAAAGAGCCATAGTTACGATACCCGTAGCTAAATGAAGACACATTATCGGACACATTAATAGACCAAGTTGAAGTAAATAACTGAAATGCTAAATAAATGTCTATTTAGTGAAATGATTTATGTTGTCAATATTTATTAAAGCCCTTTTGGAGGTTTGAGTAAAATCTAACGGCTGGCAACTGATAAATAACAGAAACAACAACAGTCACCAATTTGTAACTGTTTGAGTAAGGACAACGACAATTGTGAAGCAGAACGCTAAGTGTTGATCAGACCAAAATACATTGATCAAAATGCAATAAAGTATTCAAGAGGATAGGAGAGTTGAGGAACGAAAGCAGGGTAGGAGTAGGTGTATGACAGGTTTATGTCTGTGTGTTTATGTGTATGTAAGGGGTATAGAAAAGTAGTTTATGTGAGTCACTTGGGCAAGGACGCGCGTGAAGACATGAGTGCAAGTTTACTTCTAATAAAACAGGACTGTAATAGAAAAGGGGGGATAGCTTGAACAGATGGAATGGTTTTGGACGTCGTTGTGGGAAGCTGAGCCCTTACAACGCTCATTCGAGGACCACTTAATTAGCTTACTCCGATGATTAAAATAAACCACTTTAGGACACATGATGTTTTATCCACAGAGAGCTTGAGCTTACAGTAGGGTCAATCACTTCAGACACCACTGTGGGGCCGAGATAATTAGGTCTAAGGGATTAGTGATGACAGATGAAAATTTCAGAAACGTGTAGAGGTTCATCCTTCACCCTAAATGATAGATTCAAATTATTCTATACAGTTAATAATCCCCAATCTCTGTAATTGTTAATGAAAATTTTGTAAAAATATATGATATAAATAGCTAATAAAACTATAAAATAAACTCACTGAATTAAAAAATGTGTCACCACCCAAATAAACAGTAAGTGCTTTACGATGAATTGCATCTTATAAAAATACTGAAAGAATCTAATAAAAATACAGAAAATATTAGATGTTGAATAAATTTATAGAACAGAGTTCAAAATACTTTACCTTTCTCCAAAAAAATATTAATTTAGTGGTAGGTACTGATTTTTTTAACATCATTCCAAATCATTATGTTTTTTATAGAGGACTTTCAAATTCGGTAGCTATTTCAATAGCCACAAAAGGAGGAGCAACGCATTTTCATTTGAATTCTTGCTGCTTTTCTTTGCTAACATTTTTTTCTCAAACTCCATGATTAACATTGTGCGTTTAAATCAACTTTACTTTCTTAACGGGTAGCATATGCAACTAACTCAATATATGGAGATATAAATAACCTTAACAATTACAAGATATGCGCTCCAGAAGCAGGTTCTTTGATTGGTGGGTACAGTCAGCGAAGCTTACAATCCAAGTTAGAGAATAAATGATAAATGTTGCGTGTATTACGCTCCCAAAGACATGGGCCAAAACGAATTGATTTAATAATTTACTTATATGTACGCTGATGTTATTAATAAAGTAGACTGTAAAAAGAATCATATCAGTTTAAGATTAAATATTGTTATGTGATACTCCATTTTAAATCAGCTACCGATTATTTACGGATAATGTACAGCTTAACAATTAAACAGGAAGACATACATCCAATATGAACGTCTTTTGCCGAATAGAGGAGAGAAAAACTGCGTTCGAGACATTTAAGAACTATAATGCGGTTTAACGTTAGTTTAAACTAATGTTTTGAAGCGTTGAAAGTTGAATGCCAATTCTATATCACGAATTTTGTTTAAATGTATTTTTCGTTGCCGTATACATGTATATATAAACTAGTCCCAGTTTAATAAATGTTAGAATAAAATCACGCATCTAGAATTCTACCAGATCATTAAATTGGGTAATCATACCACTTCCATCTTTCCTAAAATGTGCAATTATTGCTAAAAATGTGGTGCCTCGATCAAAGACAAACGTCCGAATAAATATTAAGATATACAACTTTGGGTATTCTATTCCAATCCGCAGTAGTTTATGATTTAAAGTGAAATAATGTGTACTCCACGTTTATGTTTATGATGGGTAAGGTGCTTAATGACAAGAATTAAAATAGAAAGAAGCATGCAACAAGGTTCAATACAGGAGAAAACAAGCGACAAATATTAAGTCAATGAAAGCTACTTTATTGACAGCTAGTTCAGAAAACAACCCACCTCTGAACTTACTAGCTAAGATACACTTCTTCTCTACCAACAGACTCGTTTGCATAAGTCTGAAACTGTTTAATCCAGCAATTACTAAAGAACAGTCCCCCTAAAATTTATTTATCATATTACACAAACAAATGCGATATTGAAATATTAGCAAGAAAATTCAGTTATTCAGAAATGCTATATGAACAGAAGGAGATATATGCCCTCGCGAAGTCAATTTAAAGAGAACTGCTTTGAAAAACTTTCAGGCAGTTGAGAATTAATTATGCATGCAGCGTGTGGTTTAAATGAGTTCAAATTGAAGCAGAAAAACTCGTACTACTCAGAATTCACAAAATCCTCCTATGTATTCTCCTCCTCCTCCTCCTCCTCCTCCTACATTTCTGATAAATTGTGTGATTAAAGTTAGATGAATTATACTTTCCTAAAGGGGAGTATTAATGAGTTATGATGTTGAACTTTACATGGAGAAATACAAACTGGGAATAGAGAAACAGGAAACAACTTAAAAGCATGTTTCTCAGACACAGATATGACTTCTGTCATATCACGGTTAATAAACATTAATGAAATGGTTTTTAATAAATAATTAATTAAACAAATAATTAAACTGAATTTTATGCTTGCCTCCCTCATGAAACTTGACCCCGGCCTCCCGGATAGATAATTAACTCTCATTATCTACCACTTTATGCCCTGTCAAATATGTTGATCTTACTGGCAAATCTATATCGTCATCTAACTATTAATTTTCTGTGTTAAATCAGCTTTTTTTACCTCTAAAATGAAATTTTTCAATCCCTCTTCTGATTTCTCATTCCAAATACTTTGGAGTCGGCAGTTAAGTGATTGCGGGATGGGCTTTACAGGAAACAGCTCAACAATACTAAGCGTTGAAAACAAGAAGACCAAGGGTAAAACATTTATTTGCCAAATCTGAAAGGATGACTTACAGAAGTTCATTTTATTTCCGGTTGCAGATATTCTTCTTTCAGATATGTGTCTGTTAGCATTCAGCAGAATTCCAACTTTCATGTCTGGGAATCATTTATAACATCTGTAATAATATTAGACCGCACTTGTCCATAATCATACGAGATAATTATATAAATATACCGGCTTAATCCATTCGTGTATAATATATTGGT
The DNA here is from genome assembly GCA_900708905.1 of Hymenolepis diminuta. Classification (NCBI taxonomy): domain Eukaryota; kingdom Metazoa; phylum Platyhelminthes; class Cestoda; order Cyclophyllidea; family Hymenolepididae; genus Hymenolepis; species Hymenolepis diminuta. The sequence goes on from CAADRB010000007.1 coordinate 3,221,643, forward strand.
TAAATTTCTCAGAGCCATAAATATTCTCATATATAAAATGAATGCAAACATTCAGCAAATAATGTTTCAATCTCTTAATAGATCAACTATGCGCTACAATGTCGCCATAGGATAATGCAAGAACCCTAATGACTTAAGACATATTTTAAATTGATTGAAAAGTACAATCGAAACCAAGCTTTAGTAACTTTGTATCAAAACATACAATACCATGAAGGGTTGGAATCTGAAATTATAATTGGATGAATAGGTCGAAAATTTTCGGTCTCGATTCAAAAGTCTGCAAGCTGCCTATCTTTCTCAGTCAGACTTCTTAAAATAATATTCAGTATATGGGAAAAAAATGATAAGTTTGATTGAATAAGGAACTATGTGACGTAGGAAAAGACAAAAAGGTTTGCAACATATTAGTGCTAATGATTTATAGTTTTTGCTTATATAAATATGCAGTAGTTGCCCTCGGATTTGCCTCAAGTTAGAAGAAATAATAATAATTTTCCCTCACTTCCAACATTTCTTCCAGAAATAAAAATATTTTTTCCTTCTCAGTTCCCCCACCGATAAAAGACAATTTGTAATTATGCTTATTTGATTAAGCCGATTCGGAGTGAGCTTCATTAGTACCTTAATGTGCCTTGTGTTCTGCCGTGAATTATTGGCTTCTGTGTTAAGTTGCAATATTACCGAGTTTTCTAGATTGGTCGCTCTGCGAGATTACTACCAGGACTTCTAGTTGGTTACGTTATAACACTTTATATGAAATGAATTTTCCAAATACGAAAAATAATTTCATATTCCTCTGATATCATCAAATAGCAAGTGGATTTGAAGAATGTCCAAATCAGAACCAAACAAACATTATAGCTCCTATTTTAAATAGCTATTACGGTTGAACTTTAACTCTCAAATGGTAGCTATCCAAATACTGCCTAATCTAAAGATTAAAGTTTATAACAAGCAGAGAGGATTTAAAGCCCATTTGCACATGTGCTAAAATAAAATATAAACTTGTAGCATTGCAAATAACGGAATGGTATTGATATTGGATATAACCGTCCATGATGATGAGAAAAGGCGCTATCATATCGCTGTTCTGTTCGTATTTAGACACGTTTATCTGCTTACAAACGAACCAGAAAGTGGTTACCATAGCACGCATAAATTGAAACACTCGTTCTTGAAAATCGACATCTAATGTAATTTTTAATTCTTGGACTTCAACGTTCTAAGAATCAAAGCTCGAAAGAATTCCTTTCTTTTAAGAGCAGAAATAATTTAGACTTGACTTTACCTCTATTTTAGACAAGATCCATAAGAAAAATAAAAAATCACAAAAGTATGAGTGTAGTAAGGTATTACGGTGCATGTAAAATCCGCAATGAGTGATTCACCCTGTCTTGTCTTGTGTAATAGCTCCTGCCCTAACAACGCACAGTAATCGACCTTTGTTCAAACCGCATTTTCAGTGAAATAAGGCTATTTTAACAACCATCTGTGCCACATTAAACGGTGATTCTCAATGCATAGAGACTTCTGATTCAAGCTAAAATTCAAGGAAAAAAGGCCTAGAGCCCAAAAAAATGTGAAAATAAAGTCTTCAGGGAACAGGTCAAACAAAAATTTCCACTACAATTCTGTCAATAAAGGAGCATGGAAAACAACGATCATGTTGAAACCATAATGAGAGTAGGAATTCAACGTGAATTTAAAGGAAATGAAGAGAACGCAGTGAGTGGAAGTATCAAGACGTTTGTAAATATATTGTGTACACTATAGTAGCAATAATTCAATTGTCAAATATACCGAAAATCCGCGATCTCGAGTGGGATCGCTATTCAATGTTTTCCTTAGATTTTCAACAACTTCCAATCACAGTAAGTCATGATTACCTTTTATTGAAATTTTGCATATAAATCGCCTCTTTAAAATTAGTGATATAACAGAAAAAAGCAACTATATTCTCACTTCCGCTGGAAAACCTCTCCTTCCTTCTGTTGCTCTCGTCCAATATACCACTTATCCATCTCAAGTCCTGTTCTTCAGATCTGACAGGTCGTTGATGAATGGTAGGCGTTAAGATTACTGGATTTTAAAGGTGACATCTCCAACCTAACTCACCATAATACTTAATGTAGCTTTACAAGAGATTAGTGCTACTTTAATATAAATAATTCAATAAGGTCCGCCTAGTAGAATATAAAAATTTTATTTCATAAGTACACGGAATTAGTAACAGTTTACTAGGAAAGAATATGGACACATGAAGCCAGACAGTCCATAAAACAATGAAATTTATTACTATCAGCATTTTCTTTTCCAATTTCCGGTAGTAGGAGTAGTAGGAAGGAATTGTTTAATTGAATTTGAAAGATAGACAAAAATGGACTGAGATTGATGAGGAAATGAATTTAAGAATGGGTTTTAATGTTAAAAATTTTATTTCGGTCCCTAAATAAAAGTCCTGTTAAAATAAATTACTCACAGACAATTGCGAGCTTTAAATGATTCAAACAGAAAACAAAACAATTTAACATGTCTCAGTTACATTATGAAAAGCGTTCAATTTTAACGTTGAGTCATGTGATTCATTTTCACTTCAACTGACTGAACTAATTCTTTTCATCCTCAGTATGCCGACAGTAATCTACTTTTGAATCAACAATTTTGAGTGCAGTAAGATTTTATCCAAAGAATGAATTCACGTAAGTTGAAATTTTTAAAATTGCTGTGAGAGCAAACATATTCAATCTTGAGATGTTGATTGTCATTGTGTTTAAGTAAAAGAGAAATACTAGAATGATTTTTTAGGGCATGTTATTTTAAAGTTCTCAATGAAATGCTCAGATATTTAGGTCATTGCATTCTGGGATCTTCCTTTATTTTGAACTCTCAGATAATTGGAAAATAACATATCAAGCAATTTGATATCACCTTAAGCTATTCATGAATCTAACTCACTTATAGTTTAATTTTAATTACCTTAGCAAAATGTATTGAAAATAGCCCCTCTATATTGGAATAATGAAAAACAATAGCAATGATAAATCGTCGTCATTGGACAGAATCCTCCAGGCATTTAATAAAACTTGCCATATGTATTGTAAATTAAATAGGTTTGCTCAAAACTTAAAACATTCTATTTTCTTTATGTTGTGTTAAAACCATGTCAGTTATTATGCTCACCATTAAAAGACAGTGTATATTAACAGCAATAAACGGCTTTCTTCGAAAATGGAAGTGACACTACCACCTAATCTTAAAAACTACGCTAGAAAAACTCGAACTAATTTATGAAATGTGCATTTAAAGCAAGCAAATCTACATCTTAGCTCTTGAAAACCATTACTTAATACAACTGTCACACAGAGGCCTTGAAATTTAGCTTTAACTTAACGGAAGACTCCAACATAACTAAGCCATAAAGACCTTTAGGACAATGTGATACCAGTGGCAAATTGAGCCATGCAGGAGCACTTGATTTAAAACTTACAATTTACAAATATTACAATCTGCATCTCTTTCCTTATATAGAGAAAGCTACCCCAGTCCAAATCATATATTTGATAAGACCTCTGAAATTAATTGACTTAATAAACAAAGGAATGAGTATTTCGTCAAGAAAATAAAATTAAACAACTTACCTACTTATAGATAAGATATTTTCAACTCCATTTCCAATATAACAAGACGTCTGTTACTTATGAATAATGCCCTTTAATTCATCGGTAATTAAAAGTCTTGTAAAAAAGTAATTTCGCCACTTCAGTAATTTAAAATTAGTAAACATTTGCAAATAGGAGAGTATTAATTTCCGTACCATTAATTATAAAAATTCGTCATATCAACGACCATTTAATAACAGGTTTATATTTTTGTAAATTGTAATAAAAAATTCACTAATTCCATTATACTATAAGTAAATTTCTGGAAACAAAACCTACATCAGACAAAAACGACTTACCAAAAATATTTCCGAAAACAAGAAGTCCCAAGGAGACCCCGACCTCTAATCTAGTATCCTCGGAGAAATCAATTGCATGACAACCGATGACAGCAAACGCGGAGATGAGCTGACAGAGACAGAGCAAAATAAGTATCCACCTGGACCAAAGCATACGTCCACGATCAGGAACGTAGTCCAGACTAACGCAAACGTAATGGGAGTCGTCGTTGTAAGTGTGAGGGATAACTGGGCTAGCCACTGATGCTGCCGCCGACTTCTAAGTTGAGAAATATGTAAAAAAGAGAATAATTAGGACATTTCGATAAAATAAGTAACTCAAACATACTTGATAACTATTATCGATATGAGAAAAAGAAAATTCGCGGTCTTGTTGTTGCTGTTTAACGGAAGCGCTTAAATCTTCAAATCTGCGCGAATAAGTTAATGGAGGGTCGGTTGTTCCATTTTGACAATAAATTGCCTGCCGCAACTCTGATGGAGGAATGTATCGAGCAGGTTGCCCATTAGCTTTAGGCATGTAACGACGTTGACTCTGACGCTGTAATTGCCGAAAACCTTGGTGGGGTTTTATAGGTGAAATCCGTGGATCCATTGATTTTGAGTAGGAATTGCACGGTGGTGATTATTCTTAAATGTATTTTTTAAATCGGGGAATTTTTTTAGTGGAGAATAATCAAAAAGCTTTAAAATTTATATTAAAAATGAACAGTACCGAAACATACGAGAATTAACAAATCGACAACATTTGTAAATTCGGTAAAAACTTATTGGTTGTAAAAATCATCCAAAATTGCCTCAGAATTGCATTTTAAAACATTTAAACGAATCATCATAATTAAGAAAATATTGAAGTTGACAGTATTATTTTAGATTATTTACAGTGCTGACATTTCATTCATCTTTATAGACTATAGAGTTATATATTTTTAACATCTTTGTCGAAGTTACCTATAAACAGCAATATAGCGATAGTAACAAAATGATTATTTTTATATTTTTGGGTATTTGAAGGTACAGCAACATTCTATACCACTAAATTTGTGCATAAACAATTCTTCTTTTGATAGACGCAGTATGTACGCCTTTCTTGTGTAATATTAAAAGGAACTGCAAGAGCAAATCAAAAATAAAATATTAAACTTTTAAGATGCCAAACAGACTCCCGTTTGTCCGGCCAGCCTTTTATGCCAGAGTGATATATTTTAGATGGATTGCAAATTTTTGGGTATAAAAATTGAATTACATTTATTTTACAATGAATTTCTTTATCAGTCTAAAATTCCTTATTTATTAATGAAATATTTATTTTGGTCCCATCAAAAGATGTCATTTAACTGGTGGTTTCCTTTTTCACCATTTATCACAACGGTTACATCTTTACGGGAACAAATTATCCGCGGGACAAAACATGCTATATTCATCCCAACATTATGATATTATGTATTTTAATACTCCATTTCTACAGCCGGGGAATTTTTAGAGCAGAATTCTGCCAGGATTTATTGTTGTTCCTCTCACATTCATCCATAAAATTTAAAAAATGGTTTGTTTCTATATTTCATAACACAATGTAGGATTTTAATTAATAGTATACAGTTGATGCAGTGTTTGATATGATGAACTACGATTTGATGTCATCGATGTGCTACTACATGATGTGGCCCAAAATGAAAAAAATATTACCAGGTCATCTGTGTTCCTAAGAAACTTTGGAAATGGTCGGTAAAACCACGCCGCTTTGTTTTTAAACAAATCGGGATTATGTGCAATTATTTCTTTGTAAGATGTCAAACGTATCTGATCGTCTGTCTTCGCGTGATGATAGGCATCCACATAGGTATCGATGTGTACACGCCTGGACTCCTGCGGTGGGATGCACTCGACGGCGACTTGCTATCAGCTGACATCTGCTGTCTACAGCGATATCATGCAGTTTAGTTTTTTATTTATTTCTCATTATTACGTTTACGAAATTTGGTTATTTCTCATAGCAGTGTTTTCAGTAAGTCGCGCAATGGTTTCAAAGATGCTTTGATGAGCAGACCGTATCATACCACGGACAGAGCAATCTTAGGTAAAATATAAATCCTTAATTCTTTCCAACACAAATTAAATATTCTCACTCACCATAAATTAGTAAAAGAATAGCCAAAAATGTTCTCATTAGCTTGACTTTCCATCAACTAATTTTGGATTGTTCATGTCTATTAACTATCATCTGAAAAGTTAATGAATGTACCATGGGAAGTAACATGAGAAGGAGTTTTTACAAGTATATGCATTTATGTTATGTCACTTGATAATCGCGTTAGATATAAATTTTTCGACCGTAGATAGACCAATTTTTATAGTACGGGTAAATGAGATATGAAAAAATTATTCAAGGCTTTTGGGTTAGGCACTATAAAATCCACTGCTCTTTGATTTAATTTTTAATAGAAAACTCTTCAATCGCAAATCCTGCAGATGTTCATTTTCTAGGATTAACAGGTCATCCTTTGTATGTTGATACATACGTTACAAGATATACCTATTAGAAGCCTAAAAGCTAGTTAATATTACAGCATGGATTTCAGATTATTAAACGCTTACTGACAGTTAGCAGACCAGTGCCAATCAGCGTCTTACTATAGTAGACGATTCAAAGGCCCACGAACTTCATGCAGAGAAGGTGGAAAGTGATATAGTAACTAATTAATCCCAGAAATGAACGAAGAGTTTGAACATCGGTTGGAGATGACATGTCCACAATAGCTCGAATTTGTTCAGGATCAGGATGGTGACCTTCATAGCCGAAAATGAAGCCAATGAAGTCCAACAAATTGATATAGACCATGGCGCGTGTTGATGGTCAGATATTCACGACATTCAGGTTCGACCTCGATATGCAGATAAGCCTCAGAAAAATTCAAAATATGTCCCGATGTTGAGAGAGCAACAAGAAGAGGATGGTGGCTATCTTCAAGAGCTGCATTTAGATCAGTGGAGAAATCGGCATATAAACGAACACTGCCATTCTACTTTAGAACAACCACAATTGGCGTGGAACATTTAGATTAGAATACCGGTTGTAGGACACCAATTCTTTCAAGACCTGACGGCTCTTCCATACGCCTTGTATAGCAGAGAGGAAACTGGACGCAACAAATGGAAAACTGACTTCGCATTTTCTTTCAGGTAAAGGTTTGCCTTCGTTTTCGTGTGCAAACCCAGGCTACTACTAAAAACTGAAGAAAATCGTTTGATTAAGCCCTGTTCATCTTCAATCGTTCCAGTATCAATTTTTTTTCTCATATAGGTCCGCTGAAATTCTTCTTGTGATTTTTATTCCGTTTTCTAACCTTCGAGGTGGTTTTCGAATCAGTCAACCGAGAAAAAGATGATTTTTGACCAAGCTAGGTTCATTCGTTACGAAGCATCGTGAAGCAATTTACTGATCGCCATAACAAACTTAACAGTCAAGTTCACTTCCCAATTTCAAGGCGTCACCAGACACGTTTCGGACTTATTTATCATTAATCATCAAGGTTATATACTGGCGCCTATCAAAACTTCTGTCTTCATAAGTTGAACTAACAAGATTGAGAAAATTATGAGATCCTGTAAACTTTCCAATAATTTTCTTTTTCATTAAATAAACCTTCTTATCGCTCCGGCATTTCACTTCTTTATGTCCTTTCTTTCCATGGACATTAAAAACATAACCTTTGTGAGGAAAATCTCCGCAATGGTACACTTCGCTTCATGGCCAGCACAGTGATGGAGGTTTCTTGTTTGAACTATTTTCTAGCCTGTTCTTCTTCCTGGACGGTTGGATAATTCTTCAGACAACTACCGTGTTCACCGGCGTTCTGCTGGATCATAGCTGCGTCATCCACGACGATGTCCATTTTTTGACATTCATTACCCAAACCCGGTAAGGTGATATCAAGATTTTGTTCAATCATATTAGGAATTCTTACACTAACATTCAAACAGCAGGAATGCTGCAGACCAAAAAGGAACAAAGGACACTTAAACTGATCGTTTGAAACAGATCTTAAGTCCGATTTTTCAACATTTTCGTTTATCCCAGTGACTTAATCAATTCAATCCTCAATGTTAGACATTTAAAGCACTTGCAAATTCCGATGATTCTTCGCTGAACAGTTCACAAAAGATGAATTCGAGATCATCCAGTTTCTTTGAATGAATGTAGCTTTTGAGCTACTTGTGCTCTACGGTTCCCAGTCGCCGAATGAGTCTAACTCTTTTCTCCCCAGGGATGTCAGCAAGATCTTTTCTGAACACATCCTTGCATATATCAAACCAATTCACGAATACGTAAAGCAAGGATCTAAGAGCACAATTTAGGGATGGAATTTTCTGATTGTCCGGGATTTAGATCCAGATGTTAAGTAAAGTGCTTCATTAGTTTCAAGAAGTTTTGGACGTGTTGTTGCAGCATGATTTCTCTATGTTTCATCCGTTTCATAAAATTATCTTGCCACTTTTCCATAATTTGTTTAAGTTCATTTGTTTTAGAAGAAATTTTCAGCAAGAGTTTTAAAATAATAAATTACTTTTAAAAATCACGTCATCAAGTAATATAATTCCAACTAACAATCCCAAAATATCCAATAACAATAGCTGTAGGTAGGAAAGAGAAGACAATTTTAAAGATATCATAACTTTACAATAACGATATCCAGTTGTCTCGGAAAACTGCTAAAAATGAATTTACTTATTGATAGATTTTGAATAAAACCGTCAACAACGGTTTAAATTGTTATGATATGTTATTTAACTTCCAAAACTAAATTTTGCCGAGGAAACGACGATCAACATTCTAAGATTTTAAGTATATAATTATATTCCTTTAAGAGTTGAGAACATAACTTCCACGTTAAAAGTTGCACGAAAAAACTTGTTTCGAGTAAATATTTCAAATAATCATTATATCTTATACAATATTAATGTAGCAGAAAAATGTCCATTGCTGTCGGGTTATCAGTTATCCTCTTAATTCAACACCAAAATAGTCACTGCTGCTTACTCCATCTATTACTAAATGTATAAGCGAGATAGGATAATAACGAAAATAGCACTTACAAGTTTGCCAATAAAATTGACTTAAAATAATTCAATAACCTAGTGATACTTTCTTTCTATTCCAACACTGATTCAAAGTTTAATGAAAAAAACTTTACAATTTTGCGAATGAATAACAATTTCTTTATTCTTGCTTAACAAAGCTCTGAAGTACTGTCATATCAAAGCCGATTGTTCACTAGTTTGATCTATTCTCCTGTTATTATTCTAATTTTTCGGGTTCAGAATTTACGCTTTATACTTCCCGAGCTTATTTCACTGCTTCATGTTCAAATGTTTCAATGCTAAATGTGATAATTTATCCCATTTTTCCCAGAGATTTTATATTTCAGGAATTCGGATCTCTTAGATCTGTTAATTAATTGAGATGGCTGATCAACCGCTTCCGATAAATTACTCTTCTTATGGCCTAGATGCTGGCTAATTGTAAGAGTCAGCATGATATCAACATTATGGGGTTCACATAAAACCTGTATTAATTTATTTTAAACTATTTTAAAGACGAATAGATATCTTATGGGCACAACTTTTTGTCATTCAGAAGTCAAATAGAGAACTATCCTGGATTACAGCTTATAATACTCGACAAAGGAGAGGTCAAAATTGTATAGTTAAAAGTTTTATTAAATCATGATGTGAAAAATCAGATCAAATCAGCAGCAGCAATCAGAGATCGTCATAAAGTTAGTGATACAACATTAATAATATTAGAACTTGAAGCAACAGATTGTATCCAAGAATAAAAACAAACAAATTGAATCTGAGGGCCAAATTTTGTACAGCTCTTTGGAGCCTTAATGTGAAATTTTATTTCTACCCAATCACGTACCATAAAATAGTACTGTTTATTGCTCCCTAAGTTAACGTGCTATCCTAAGATAAAGAATAGACTTTTCATTTCCATTAATAACAGCCTGATAAATTGTAAAATCTTGAAACATATTAGTTTAAGGAATTAAGAATGCACACTTGGCTCATTTTAAATTGTTTTACCTCAATACTAATAGCTCCTATTAATACGGCAAATATATTCAAAGACTTGAGATATATACCAAATATATTAAAGTAATGAACTCAAATAAATTTTCCTGATCTCGGTAATACGGAGAACTTTATCTTCTGAATCTTTCCATAAATTCAGTTTGTTGCTCCATTCATACAGAAGATAATAATTCAAAAACAACGTATTACAGAAAACCCTTGATCTATGCAAGCACACGAAGTCAAAATTGGAATCTCTGCCAAATTCTCAAATTTATTTCGCCCTAAACGATCAGTATCACTGACACAATCACCCATGGTAGACGAACTATAAGCCTTTACTAAATAAGCCTCTCATAATCTGTTCTCCTATCAAATGTATCATGAAAATCAAATGATACTGTTCTTTCAGGTGTCAACTATTCCGCCGATTTAAATGCCGTTTTAGAACACTGTTGCTAACCTCAACCAGAGTTGATTCTCGACGGATGTTATGCAGTATTTGATTTTCCAAAAGCCTACGGAGAAATTGAAGTGCCACCAGAGTCAGGACTTAAGTAGCCAATGGATAGGTAATCGCAATTACTTCACATTAACGGTCACAGTGTTTAAGTCTCCCCTTGACAACTCTCGACGCGCTTTTTAACGTTACACTTCATCATAAAATAGTACATAGGCGAATTTATCAGTCTTAAGCAATAAAACAAAAGAAGTCGATTAAATAAACACTAAATCAAGACAAATCGACCCATATTAAATGAATGAATAATGCTTAAATGCTTGTAAGATAATCGCAATGCTAAAAGCCTTTAACGACGAGAGGGCACCTGAACACATGGAACAATAAAGCAGTCCAGCTGGAATTAATGTAGAGGAATAGAGTCAGGGAATCAAGAGACCCAAAAATTTCATCTTATTGTGTATAGCCCACTGCTCGTAGAGTGCAGAGCTCTTTGATCAGTTGATTTATTGGAATGGTTAGTAAATTACTAAAAATTGGTTTCTTCTAATATCCAAATGCCAAACAGATTACAGGACCTAACAATATGTTAACATGGCAGAGTACAGTAGAATTTACTCAAATTGAACTCTTATAACTAGTATCAAAGATACTAAACTGAATCAATATTTTAATTACTATAACGCGAAAATGATTATAGCAATAGTGCACACATTTCAGTGATGAAAAGAAAATCCAAAAGCATATATAATGTTAGGAAGGAGGTATAGGAAATCAACAGAACAGAGTCTGCCCATTCACGAGCCATTTTCCGCATTTAAATTGATTCTGAGTAGTTCTCACCTATTCCTTTAAAAACCTACTCGAACCAATCATTTCTTCTGTTCCGCATCTCCTTCGTTTTCATTTACTTCACAGTATACAAAAGATCATACAATCTACAAGACAGATTGAAGTTCCATGAGGATTAAGCCGAGTGTATTGAAGGCATTTTAGGCCTAACGTCTGCTGTCGTATCTTTACATCATAGTAAATGATATAGCCTTTAAATGCTTTCCCTCATCTTTAGTCGTTGGGACGCAGTTAAACGTAGAAAATGAACGACCTACTTAAGCACAAAAACACAGATAACGATACTACAGCGTTAAAAAATATAGGCCTTAAATGAAGACAGAAAATTCTCCTAATTCACACAAAGTTACAATGAAGACGGGATTGGATTATTTCTATTGACTAGATAAGTACAACCAGTACAAAAGTATCGAAGATACCGTATTCACGGAAAACCCTCGTATTAGTACACTAAAGAAAAGAACAAAACAGTAACTGCACTATGATGCAAGAATTTATTACTTGATATAAGTTTGAGAGCATACCGAAAACTAGAACCTAAGTTCCTTCGGCAAATTGAAGTGCCCATGGAAACGACGCAAGAATGAAACAGTATTATCAGCTTCCTTATCACCATATTTATCCAACTTCTTCGTGGAACCAATAGGACCGATATCTCGTTCAAAGAGCATACGGTGCTTTTGTTTCATGAAAGCATCTCGAACATCACTCCAGAAATACAGTTCACCATCTAAACACCATTTAAGATACCAAAAAACATACTCACATTTAATGTAAAAATTTGTGGCAGCTTCTTCGTGTTCCTTATAGTAAGGGGCGCAAAATCGTTCCATATCTTCGTAGTCACGATCATACCACCTTTTGCAGGATTCGACACGTTGACGAAGAATTCTGACAATATTTGCGTCAACAAGTCTAAGAGGTTAATAATATTTATCGTAACATATAAATCAACAAAATTTTAAAATAAGGTAACATGAAGTTCGCCCACCTGTCGCGATGAAATTGATCATTTGCCTCAGCAATGCAGATTTTATCATCAACTTCACAAGAGTCAATCTCGGGAACACGTGGGTAGCGTTGATGATAATAATAAAACTTTTTACGTGGTATTCTATCAACAATTTGCTCTAAATTTTATAAAAAAATGTGAGACAACACGAGTACCTTTGAAAAGGGTTACGGGAAAATCAAACATCTTTCCAAGAAAAGGAAAGACATATTTTTCAACAGCTGGAGGCTTGTAAGGTTTAAAAAGATCTTCGCGTGAAATTTCAAAGTAGTGATCATCGTGACCTTCGTGATGATCATCTTGCCCATTTTCATGTCCCATTTTAATGGAAAGAATTTAGGCGACCCGCAGCAATTACGATAAGTATTAACGCGAGCCTCAGCTGTTTCCTAATAATTAAATATTTTACCGTTTAAAGATATAAATAATATTTAAAATTGAAAGTCTGGAGTCGCATAACTTTATTGTTGTATCAATTGATTTTTTATTTCTTTATTTTGGTTTTAATTTATGCTAATTATTTACTTTTATTTTCTGGCTTTAACTAAGTTGCTGCCATATTACGTTAGACTATGCTATTCTTTTATTCTTTTAGATTATTCATATTCGTCTAAAGCTGTAATTGAATAGCACTTTTCCTCGTTCATTACATATGCAATGCAAAAAATGTAAAGATATTCATTGTGCAAATCTGTTAACAGAAAGTCCAACAAATGATGGGTGGGAGGTGAGACTTAAGACAAACTATCAAAAGGTCTTATTTCACTTGATTTTTTTGTTCATGCTATATAATATTACTTAATGGCTAGTTCACGTTCCAAAATGCAAATATCGTGATTCGTCATGTGCATTGCTGAACAAATTCTTGTACGCGTTAATCAGTGATTATTGCCGGGTTGTTTTCTTAGCATTGTCTGTATGCCACTATATCCTTATCAGTCTTCGAAAAGTTGAGAAAGCAGATAGATCTTATATGATACCTATCAGCATACATGGTCAAAACATAACGGGTCTGAGATAGAAAATATGCATTAATAATTTCATAAGTGTAGGCAAATATTTAATTTTATTAACACCGTGAATTTCCTCGAACTTCAATTCGCATAGGCTGATTTTTTCACATATATATTGCATAATATAAAAGAAATATTAAGCATTTGCCTGGGACTAGTATGTAAGATGCAAAATCAGATGGATATTTGGGCTTTGTTCTAATTTAGTGTTGAATGCACATGTGATTTGACAAAAAATTCGAAACAAAAATAACCATGGCCTTTTAAACGAAAAATTTTTATCATTTGCTATATGATGAGTAAAATCCTCGGGGCAAATTCGGCAACGATAATAACATTCAAAATTCTCTTTGGTGATATTGCAATCATGTTACCGAATGAATATCGAAAGAGTTCCAATCCGTATTGGATGCTAACTGAAGTGTGCGAACATTAACAGAAACGAATAAAACAAAGTTTGTATCTGCGTAGTTGTTGCTTTGCCTAGGAATAAATAATTCCTGTAGAGTGTCTCCAGGTCCTTAATCATCCTTATCAATAAGCTGGAGCATTTCTCTCCCTACAGCTTGACAGTTATTTGGGACAAAAATAATATCAGTCTGATGTTGTTTTGATCTCAAATCATCAAGAATATGAAGATAACTTGTATTCCTAAATAAAGTAATTGGTTAGTTAATAAAATGTCTTGTAGTAACTTTATTTCTTCAGAATCAAATGAAGCCTAGCAATATCTGATTGGCAAATGTATCATTGTGACAGAACACTAGGCTTCTAGACATCTCAGTAGTATGTAAAAACCTTACTTTTCAAAAGTTGTAAAATTATGATTTAATTTCTTTAAGTAGAGACCATCGGGTAAAATCGAAATCGGTGATGCTTTTCGTCATACGAGCGAGATTTTATTATTTTGATTTACGACCTTTGATTTACGAAGCTGTATCACACAAGAATAACTCTTGTATTAACTTACGTTTTTATATGTCCTTTTAGAAAGAACCATATAATAAAATTTGCCCGTCCATATATTACATTTAGGCACTCATATAAATAAAATTATTTCACTATAATTTTTAAGTGAATCTCATTCGGACTGTAATGCAAATTTATCATTTTATTACCGATAGTAATTCTTAAGTAACTATAATTTATGCGTATATTTAGGTATAGAAAAAATGACTTATTTTCAAATTGAAGTGAAATTTTGATCCTCATATTTAAGATGAACTTATTTTATAGACAGATGTGAATATTAGCAAGGCCCTAGATACCAACGTAAATTTTCACTGACTTAATCTTGATTAAGGAAAATTGCACTGCTAACCGATGTTAAGATCATGCGTGTTGTCCATTTCCCTTTTATTCTCCATAACAATTTTCACAGATTCTCCTAGTCTTTAATGCCAAGGTATGAAAGAGCCTTACTTCATTTCATTTTTAAATTCAGGTTGTAAAATATTTAATAAGTGGATAGCTCACTTTCCAAAATTCATGATTCATGATTCGTCTACTGAACTACAGCAAACGTCTACTCACGATTTTCAACCCATATTGATCAGTTTTTGATCAAAATGGGTCCCCCTTGCCACTGCAATCCACTTTATCCTCCAATGTTTGAGATGCAAAATGATTTAATATGATATTTAGCACCTTGAGGTTTTTTTATATCTTCAGGCTTTATGCATCGTCCTTATTATAATCTATTTGATTTCACAAGTATTTGCATTCTTGAATATTCATTGGCACAAAATTACTAAAAACTAGTGATTCATTACAATAAGATATCAGCTATTCTTGACTTCATACCTACATCTCGCGTCGAAAATGAAGGTTTGAATGGCATCATTTTTCCTTCATCTTCAAATCGGTAAACTTCGATGCTATCAAGTGGGTATGAGTGCTGAAGTTGAAGGATAGGACAAATTAATTAATATCTTGGCATTTTCTGACCACTTACGAACTTGATACATTTCACTTATGTGAATTTGTTTATGTATTGCTAAATCGATGATTGAGTTGCGGAGAAATAGAGTAATAGAGGTCTGAAATCTGGAAGACGAAAGGTGCTCAACGTTTTGATAAAGGAGACGGAATCAACTTCCATGCGCCAAGCAGGCGACGCAGACGTCACATCTCGATACGTCTTAAGCTGGAGGGCGTGGGTACATTTACAACTCTCTCTCGAAACGAGAGCCCAGCGAAAGCTGAAATGATTTAATATGTGCTGATGGTAATATAGTTAATGTGCACTTTTGGTAAGCCAGTAGTCACAGTGCGAGTCCAGTGATGTAAGCGGCCAATTCTAGTGGTTATGATTAACAGGAGAGTTCGTGGAATGATAGTTTTTAATCAGAAAGACTCCAGCGTATTTTCTCCCTACTCAAGTCAAGTGAGATAAACACTTCTTCTAATGGGCGCGGGAAGTTTAATTAAACTAAAGTAATTACTTCGTCGACAGCCTCAATAAAAGGATAATTCGAGCAGTTGTATGTATGTACCTTTTATCCTGGTAATAAAACTGTGATAGGTAACTTACATAGAAAAAGGATGCTTAGAAGTGGGTATTCTAATGCTAACGAGTCAATAACGAACAGAGGAGGACAACGCTGGCCTTTCGTTGCATATACAAATCGGTAAACAACGTCAGGCAAATGATATTCTGTAATCAGGGCAGAATGAGTCATTTGAGTAGAATTATCGAAAATTGGGATGATTTAACAGCAATCATTTGACCTGTAATAACCTTATCCTTCGAGATAATTAAGAAAGTTAATCAGCAGGTAAATGATCTGCTATAAGTTAATGAACTCAGAGACGACGAGAAAACTTAGTTCTTTTTGTGTCATATGGACTCAATGGAGGCGCAGGCTGTGCCTTGGTAGCAAGGTGTCACGTGATTCCTTGAAATGTGATGTAAATTCATAAATAACCATCAAATCCATCAAGCATTTGTTACAATAAGGCAATCAGGCAATAAAAAAGTAGAATTTTTTAGCAGTAATATGTGAGCGCAGAAATAGAATGTAGTTTATCTGCAAATGGGACATAAAATAAAACGTCTAATTGATGTTGGCATGGTCTTTGTCACGTCTTGAGATGAGTAACTTACATCTCGTAATGGTTCCCAGAGCCATCCAGAATTTTTACCGATATGAATAATATATGTTAAAAAAGTTCTATTAGTGTAAAACACTCCATACTTTCCCTACAAATTCTATTTGGTTTGGTCGGTTGTTACAGTAGCTATTATTAAAATAGTGGTTCTTCATTGATTCTGGTTAAATGAACGTAAAATTTCATCCAGTCCTTCGTAATATTTCAAAATCATCCAACTCGAAATTAAAAGGCAAATTATACTAACCGCAAAGCAAAGGCTCCATATGCCCATTATAGAAGTGGCATCACCACCCAATCTATTAAAGGTGGTAAATACGAGTGTTTATATTATATTATATTTATATTACCAAACGACCGTGAAACGATTATTGAAATGCGAGATTGCAACAAGTCTTCGCTCTCGAAAATCAATTTTTTAAATCCCATACTGGCGCCTATATAGATAAGATTAAACGAAATACCACTAATTTCTCAAGTCACATTAACCTTGTGGGCAAGGACTTGGATTGTACAGAAATCGCTGATATCAAGATCAAGATGTTCATATTTCACAGTCCGTTTCCTTTTCCACGAAAAACGTTATTTTTTGAGAGCTTTAACTCATTATCCAAGTCATATCTCTGAAACGGCCTTTTAATTTAGTGTCCTGTGTTGCTATATTACCATGACATTGGGAATAATGTGTCAAGATCTAGTGCCCAAAGTCGATATCGTTTAAATTTTTATACATATCATAATTTTTAAACACCAAAATTTTATCATATAGTACTATCTGTTCTAGCACTTGGAACCCACAAACGAGACAGAAACATGCGAATATCACAGGTAGTACTCCAACAAAAAATAATGGAATTAAAAATTCTTGGGAAAAAGTGAAACCAATAGATAGTCTTAGATTCTGGGATAGATTGCAATAGTTCGAAACTCCGGTACTATCCATTAAACTAAAACAATACATCAGCTTGGGAAATTCTGGAATAATTTCATTTCCTATGTAAAATATGGTTTAAAAGGTGGAGCAGATAGATTAGTACAATAGTTATGAGTTTAAAAAGAAGGAATGGGGGCAGGAAAATAAGAGAACTTTATTGCATCTGACCTTCAGAATCAAGAGATCGTATTTTTTAGATTTAATCATATTTATTTCATCTTTTTGGTTTCCTCGTCATTTAGTAAGTCCGAATAGCATGTTTCGTTTGATTTCGTTAGCACCTTCTTTTCGAATATTTATTAAAGACCACCTTCTTTCGGGCACGAGAGTCGGTCATTTAGTAGACCTTCGGTGGAGTCAGAGCATTTTGCAAGTGCCTTCTTGTCTTACTGTCATTTGTGTATATCTATAAACCAAGTAAATGAACAATCTCGCAAAATTTTTGTTTGAGATAAAGAAACCTTCTTAACGCTCACCATCATCCTCAAGATTGTCGAGTACACTCTATTAAAACAAAAAATCGGTTTTAAAGTAAATATTGGAATAAACGGACCAGATGTAACTTCAAAGAATCCACATAATATTCAGGTACTATGTTTGTGATTTGATGTTATTTAAAGCATAGCCTAGCTAGTCTGTCATATTGTAAGACCACGTATGTTACTACTGAGAAATTCGCGATAGACTAAGCTACCAATCTCAGATGCACGTACACCAGCAAGCGGACGAATATGGACTCAGAGCATGAGCTAATGAGGAATCAAGCATATCGAGATATACTCATCTTGATGCTTCTTATTGAGAGGGTCGATAACAGTTCAGCAGGATGATCACTTCCTCTCATCCTTCTAACCCTACTTTTCCTGATCATCATAATTTTAAAGATCTGCATAACTTTTCATATTAATTTGCCTTATCTATAGAATGATTTTTAATAAAGACTTGGAACTCCCTTAATTTCTACCTGACCCATCAATTTAATCAGCACAAACGGTGCTCAACGGAATTGGTCTCCAATCGGGTTGAAGGTTTTCCCATGGCGATCCCAGTTACTCATAAGTTTTATTCCCGATTTCTGAATTCTTGGTCACTTTTTTCGTAAATAACACGGTGATCGTGTTCCCCATGTTATTTCCATCATTATTAATCAATCTTCCTCTAATAACCTAGCTTTTAGACAAATTGCGGTTAGTGGTCATCTGTGATTTGAAGGCCAACTCAAGACATGCCACAAAAATGACACTGTTCCCGGAATCTACTCGAAAATTATCAGATGTTTACTGAAAATATCTACTTGGCATTGAAGTAAATTGATCCATAGAAGCCATTAAAATAGCTACTCGAAGAAAGAAACATCATGTAGTATTGATCAATTAAGCGCTTGCAAATTACAACAGGACACAAAATAGAAAGCACAATTCAAGCCGTTGGCGGATTCAAAAACAAGTTTCTATAAAACGCCATTCCATTCTCAGAATCATCCCTACACAACATTCCTTTCTGTTCACACGAGAGAAGTCGTTCTTTCGCCAGTACTGGAGCGATTCCAGCTTTTCTAGCCAAGTCTCCAGGTGTTATGCCCTTAGAACCATCAGAAGGACATAATTCACAGGTGGATTTTAATGTAGCTTCTTCTGATTCGCTCGCCAATTGAAGGACCTAAAAGGCAGAGTTAAACCAATGCATAACTACATAAGAAAATATAGGAAGCTGATAATTTTTAAACTCACTTTAAGTCCAGAAGGGAAGGTTTTAAGTCTAAGAGGTAGATTCAAAGAGGGCATAAGACGAGCGGCTTGAATTAAATCATATGGAGCGATGAGCTGGACGCCTCGGGCCCGATTTATTCGACAATATGCCGTCGTAAGATCAATACAACCTCCAGAAATCCCGGCAGTTCTTTGTTCCAAAAGAGGTAGCAGTAATCGGCAAATCTGTCCCGCCAATTGTCGATGAAATGAGTAGGCATCAGCTGAAGCCGCTCCATAGTCATTATTCTCTTCCCCATCCTCAAGACCCATACTAAGCATCGCTCGTCGTAATTCAGTAGTATCATCTTCTTCAACTTTGCCACCGGAGGCTCTTGTATTGCGAATGCGTTGTGAGAGGTTCTTAGATATCGCAACCATTTCTTTCGCATTTTCCATGAGTTTTGACAAGTCTGTGAAGGCACCAGCTATACTACGGTCATTAGATACTGTCTGAGCTAGCATAGTTCGCTCGATTCCTGCTAAACCGACTCGGCTAGAATTTATATCTGGGGCGACCATCCAAAGCTTGCCCTAGAATTAAAAATAGATTATGCTTCCTTTTGGAACAAACATTATTGTTTTTGAAAACAGACTTTTACCTCTAGAGTACTCTCTAAAGCGGAGCAAAAGGACTGAAGACCTCGCTGAGTAAATCCAAGTCGAATATAATCCAATCCAGAGGCTACAGCAACACGGGAATCACCTTTGTCAACAACCCAAGGCGCAGACCAAATAGGCCGGACCGGCATAGCCTTGAAAGCATTTACCAGCAGTTCGGGAGAAAGTAACTTCAATATGAGTTTTGGAGTGGCACTTCTAACATTGGAAGTATGTTGCTGGGTGACGCTGGTGACTGCAACTAAAGGCAGGGCAATTTTAGTATTGCCTTGTTGCCATATCAACCGATGGGAGGTAAGAGTAAGATTTCCTTTCTCGAATCCGGTTCTTCCTGGACCATTGTAGAGAGTGACTCCTGATTGAGTAAGAACCGGACTTTCTGGATCTGTGATCTGGGAATCAGTTGGTGTTGTGCACCATCGAAAACGATCCATCTAATCACACTAAAAAGGAATTAAAAGTAAAATTGGATCAATGAGCAGGAAAACCCAGTAATATACCAAAAGTCAAACTTCGAGGGTAAGTATGAACTTTATTAGAAGAATAACAAAAGTAATCAGAAGAGAACAAGCAGAGATTATAAGATATTAGCCAGTTGCCATAACAGGGATTCGTTTTTCCACAGGCGCTAAAATTGCAGACACAAAATAGGTGATAAAAATAAAATAAAGACTTAAAGAACAAGCAAAACAAGACACGAAGGGGAAGGCATTTACCTTCACGTTTCTTGGTCTTTATAGGAGATTCAGGCTCTGAAACTTCATGATCGGGAACTTCTGGAAGATCAGCCCTTAATATTCGTTCAAATTCGGCTTCAACATCTGCATCATCTTTGGAAGTCAGGTTTCCAGCGATAAGGTTGGTGATTTCCTAAAAAAATTAAAGCTCGTGACAAGTGCTACTTAGAGATCATTTAAGTAGACCAAAGGAGAGAAAGCTTACTTGTTGATATTCTTGGTATTCCCGTGCGTCACTGAGAATTTTCTCAACGTCATCTAACTTCATGAGATCGTTGAGTTGTTTGAGTGCCTCATTACTCTTCTTAAAACTGTCCACAACAAGAACCTGAACCTGGGCAAACTCAATGTTCGCAATGAGTCCCTCAATGGTTGTCAAGTATTGATCGGCTTGTGCCAATAACTTTTCCTGGCATTTATTCTTTTTGAGGAGTAGTAGCGCTCGACTAGAGTTGAAGCAAAATATAAAACACTATCCTAAAACGGTTCTGTTTCAAACAGAGAGCTCATCACTGCATTACAGTTTAAGGTTATCTCGCACGCATGATTTACAGCTGTTCAATTGAATCGAAGAACAAAATCAAAAAGAGTCATAAAACATTTGTATAAAAGCGATAAACCTAAAGAATTACAATACTAGTTAAAACACTTAAATGATAAAAATTTCAGAAATTTCAATAGGAAACGTACTCTTTTTGATTACGCTTGGCTAGTTCTTTGATAGTTGCTGTACCTCTGTCGATAGAGTCCGCAGTTCGTCTAGTGAAACGTTTTAATTCATCTCTCTGTTTTTTTATCTGTAAAACAGCCTTATCTTGCTCTGTAACACGAGTTTTTCTTCGACTAAACAGACTTCCCATAACTGTAATAGATAAAATGCTATTATATTAAAATCACAAACTGAATAGTATTAGGAACTATCAAAATACTTTGAAATAAATAATGCTAAGAGTGATTGAAACTGCCACAAATGAGGAGAAGGTAATTAACAAAGAAAAGACAAAAGAACACAAGTTTCTAGCAAAGGACCCCCCGATTGGAAGGCAAAAATAATCAGATATAGCGCTAATACCCTAGATTGCAAAAACAAGTTTTAAGATAAAAATTTATTATCATTTTTGTTCTTAAACTGTTTGCTATATTTACGATAATGAAATATTTTAAAGAGAACAGCGTATAATTTTAAACATAAAAGCGTTAAACTTAATATTAGAGTAAAAAAATAATTTTTACATAAAATTAAAAGTATATGTTTCTCTTAGTTTTTGGTAATGAAAGTTGATATTGTTTATATATTTTCATTCAGCCACATTTTTGAATTGCCAATTTGAGGTCGTATTGCGTTATTTTTACATTGATAATTTGAAAAGAAATGGCACGTGGTAGACCTCGAAGGCAAAATAGAAGTAAAGCCGAATCATCAAATACTGATGATGAAATTGCGGAAAAAGCAACACCTGAGGGCTCTGATAATGAGGTCAGATAAAATCTTGCAAAAAATATCAGTAATGTTTTTTCGATTTTTAAATGTGTTTAATTGGTTGTTTTCTCATTAGAACCGACCTGAGTTTACAAATGAGGAGTCTATGGATTTGCAAAATGTAGAAGGAGAGGAGGAGAATCCTTCTGAAGAGGATAATGAATCGAATTCCACATCCTCCGGTGTCCCGAGAAAAAGAAAACTTACTGAGGGAAATATTGACGTTGACGAAGAATATGAGAGTGCCGAAGATGAAGACGATCAAAATTCTGACAATGATGACGCGGATGAGTGTTTTGCCGAGGTACAAGAGGAAACTGAAGACAGTGATTATTCACTACCTACTGATTTACCATTGAGTTTTAATGGTGATGCAGAAAAGGCCACTGAAATTTGCCGTTTGCCTGCCCGACGTATAACGGCTGATGAAATCGCTCTTTTCCCTTTCTTGGAGGAAGAAACCAATGTTGCGCTTAGACCCGCTTATCTCATTGCCAGGAATGCAGGGGTACGTGTTCTGTCTTCTTTTGAATATCTGATTTTGATTAAGTTGACTGCGTATTTAGTTTAGAATAAATTAATTTAATTGCATTTTAAACTCTGGAAATTACTTGTTAGCTATCTAAGATATGATTTGGATAAGGAGAAATAATATGATATCGATTTTTGGAGTTATTCTGTAAATGGGGTTTGTTTTTTCTTTTCAGTTTGAATTCTGCATTTAATGCTGCCTCTTTTCGTCCATACGTTTCTTCGATCTCCAATTACTTTTGATTGGCGATTCGTGTTATTTTTTTAAAGATAAGGCTTCGTCTTACCCACAAATTTGCCTTTTATATTGATAAAGTTACTCTCATCTACAAACATTCGGGTATATTTTATCACTCTTCAATTCTATTTTTGTTTTTAACCTCTGTTCAGAATTTGGAGGAGAATATCGTGAACTACCTTAAGAGGACTGATGAATCCTGTGTATCAATTTCTGAATTATCATTTATCGGTTATTTTATGGCGAATCAATTTTAATTGCTTTAAGCAGTAATAAACCCATCAGTGAAGTTACTTTAGGAACCCAACCAAGTTTATCTTAGGGATATTCTCCTACGAAGTTATTGATTTTCCTAAAGCCCTGCAGAATACAACAGCCTTTCCTAAAAGAAAAGACTAAGTAAAATTGAACCGCGCGTATATCTGAAGGGATGAGTGAAATAGAGGAGGAATATGAAGAACAGTTGGTAATTCAAAAAGCAAACGAATAAGTATCAATACTGAATGAGTAAAATCGGGATTGAGTTGAAGATGTCATATTAAGATGCACTCAGTAGAGCTGACTGTTTTGCATTATTCGTTTGTCAGATGAATAAATGGTAAACCGTTACCATCTGACAGCTAGGTTAGAATGCGTGTTCGGTGGAATTTTACAAACTCTTTCAATTTTTGATTTAATGTGAATATCCTTATTTAATTGGTCTTCATTCATTATTGTCTGGTTGTTGTTAAGGCAACAATTTAATTCCATTTGGCATACTTCGATTTAATTCGCTGTTCTTTGTTAAATTTAGTCTTAAAAGATTACACTGTTTGCTTTAATGCATAATATGTCTGACTTATAGTTGCATGTATCATTGCTATTTGTACATTTAAGAGAAAAGTTAAGTCAACATTGCGATTTGAACATGAGTTGTAGCTTTTAAAATAGCATTCGTTGTGGAAAGAAGAAGGGGAACTTTAAATATATCATAAAATCATTTATTTATATTGTGGTATTTGAATTTACTTGTGCTTGGCTTTACAGACGATCAGGTGAAGATAGTTCTAGACTTTAGTTTTCACTTCGTTTGTATCTTGGTAATCCTGCACCCTACAAACCAATTCGAATTCCTCCGATAGCGTAAACCTGAATCTGACTAAGTTTAAAAGATTATTTTGTAGCTGTGGATTCTTTAGAGACCTGCTTTCTTTGCACATTGCTACTTTATCGAGTTGCTACTCTGAACATATTATGTTTATATGGATTGTAGCGCAGATGGCCCACTCTTTTTTTATATAAATCAATTTAACCTGAGAATATTACCTGAAAATCCACTGGTCAGAACGACTAATGGCATTGTTTATTGCTTACTAATAAGGTGAGCCCCTTCTTTAATAAATAGTACCGGTGGCACAATGGTCAACCTACTAAGACTACTATTGGAGATTAAAGTAGTCTTGCCAATGAAGCTGCTTTAGAAGCCAGATCAAATTGGGTAATGTATTCCTTCACAGAACTTATGATCTAAATGTTAAAAGGATGCAACAGCTTTTTCTGAGTAAGAAGACTTAAGTAGGACTATAGGTTTGTCGAACAACTGAAAGTAAGTGAGAAGATAAGAACGCAGTAGTAAGCGGATTTCGGAGAAAAGAAGAAGCGTCAGTACTGAGCGAGGACAACAAAATAAACAATATCGCTTATTGAGAGTACAGTTAAGAGACGAAAGGTTCTTATTTTGTTCTTTGGAATCGGATTTGTAGTGAGTAAATGTCTTATTCATTCCTTTGCGGTCGAATCATTTTGACTTCTATTCGCATCTGACTCCGTATTCTTTGGCTTTATCATGGTAAACAGTCATGCGTTTTCTGTCACATGATTGTTTTTATTCTGCATGCCCAATTGTCTACTGTCATTAAATATTTGTTAATGTGCGGTCATTTAAAAAAATTTTTTTCCTATATAAGTACATAAGTGCGGGATTCCCTGTGCGAATGTGTACATTGCTTTATACATTATTTCGAACAGTACTATTAATTCATTTCTGTATGCCATTATATAAATCAATATTTTGATTGTTATTCAATTCTCTGGAATTTTATTCCATTTGTGCGAAGCTGTATTAATCCTAATGCTATTGTTTAGTGAGTTTCAGTAGGACATTATACTTACTTCAACCCTGTTTTAATCAGTATTACTATTATACTTTGCGCAACATTTACTTAATCGGTAGCTCTTCTTCCAAAATTCAGATTTTATGCTTCTTCACAAGGATTGCTTAGCGAATTCCTGCCTACGACACCCAGTGCTTATTGACCGGTTGTTTAATTCTGATGGTCGTTCTTATCACTTTAATTCTTTTATTTTTTTCAAAGACTGGGAAAGTGGGATGACCCCACATTATATTAAGCCGCTTATATGATCTTAACATAACAGGGACACTTGGTTAAAAATTAACTCAGCTGACTTTGTGGTTCATTTATTTATTTAGGCGTTAGTTGCAAGGTGCGTTCTGAAATATGGCATTGGTTCCAGTTGGTGCTGGTGAAACAGAGATTTGAATCTTATTCCTCAGTCATCAAGTTTAATATTACTTGAATAATACATGTATTTAGCAGATCTCATTAAATATAAATCGAATACTACTTATTACCATCAGTTTCCTTCAAAATTTCAATTATTCTGATTCTATTTTTAGTGCGCGTTATGGATTGAGGATCCGACATTACAAGTGACTACCGATCGATTAATGGGCTATCTGGTATCCTCTCTTTCCCGTCAGTACGTCCTGTACATGCATTCTGCAGGCCTGACCACTTTTCTTCCGCCTATATTACCAGAAAATGGAGATAACCAACAGGACACTTCTGAAGCCAGCAATACCTGTAACAGCAGTAATAGTTCCTCCCAAATACCCAGTAATTGGGATCCTTGGAGTACACCTGCCGCGCGGAAGAATCTGGAACGCCTTGCCACCTTGGCCATCCTCTTTCTTGAACGCTATGGATACGTCAATTTTGGCTTATTCAAACACCTCGCTGAGCCTCTGACTAAAGCTGTTAAGACAGTAGCCAATGAGGGCTCTGCATGTACCCCAGCAAAAAAAGGTAATGATAAACATTCTAATGGCGTAGGGAATCCCTTAAAAGTGATTGTTTGTGGTGCTGGAGCTGCAGGATTGATGGCTGCTCGTCAATTAACCTATTTTGGAGCTCACGTTACCGTGCTCGAAGCTAGGGTAATGCTACAACAAACTACCTACTGACATAATTTAAGTAGGTGTGACTTAATATTTTTGTTTTCAGGACAGAATTGGAGGTCGTATTTGGACTTATAAACATGGAAAACAATTTTCTGATCTTGGAGCGATGATCGTCACCGGAATGTGTGCGTATTAAATCTTGCTAACACTTTGTTTTGCTGTTGAATTTGGATCTAAGTAGTGCTTGCTGTTTTTTTCTTGTAGCAGGCAATCCCTCAACAATTCTGGCCAAACAAGGGGGACTAACATTGATTCCGGTTAATCCATGCTGTACTCTCTACAATACCCATGGACGTCCAGTATCACAGGAGAAGGATCTCAAGATTGAGAAAGAGTTCAATCGTATCCTAGCGACAGCAGGCTATGTTGCTGCGAATGATCCTAATTCTGCGAATAAGTCACTTGGTCAAGTTATTGAGGATCTTATTCGGTGAGTTAACGCTTTTCAGCCGGTTTTTAAGTAGTATGTCGAGTCGTAAAATAGGAGATATTGTTTTCCAAGTCTTTCTTGTTAATCAAGAAGCAGATCCAACCGGAATATTTCGCTATTGTTTTTTTCATGAATGAACCATTTTCCTTTAATTTATCATCTTAGATTTCAAGAATACCGAATAACTCCACTGAAGATCAGCCATCGAAATCTCACCTCAGTTCTCATGCAACGGAAAGCCAAAATCTTGGCTCAGGTATGCTTTTGTTTGTGTTTCTTATCATTTGTCCTTTCATTCATGAATCATGTTGGCTTTTGTCTCATGGCCTTGTTTTTTTGTTTCTCATCTTCTCTTTTACAGTTAAAAGTTATGAATGAGGTAAGGTTGTTTTATTCGTCACCTTAGGTACTCTTCTCCTACCAAGGTATTGCTCTGTACTACGCCGTGAAATTATTAGTTTTTACGTTTAGATGTTTATACAGTTTCCCTATTGCTGTTTCTTAACCTTCTGCGGATGGTAGATGACCAATACTGACAATAACTTATCCTTATTCGTTTATTAATAAAATGTATTGAACAGGAGAATGCATAGTTGAGGATGGAGAAAGTAGAAACTGCTTTATGGCTTGCATTTTTTTTAATGTCCCATCTAACTTTGAAGATGTGTTATCAACTATTACAGTTCAGACTACCTCTTATGGCTACGGTAGGTCAGACCGTAACACAAACAACTGTTTTCTTATTAAGAAGATGGACGGTTTATACACAAGTGCAGATATGGGTTTTGATTATTTTATTGATTGGTTAACGATTAATGCACTTCATTACCAAAGATTACCATGTAAGAATAGAGGTCAGAAGTTTTCTCATCCGTGTGGCAAACTCCACGCAGATAACTTTTTAGGAATTCTATTCAGGCTTTGACAATTTCTGATTTTCTTCCTTTCAGTTATCATTGCAGTTTTAAAGGTTGGGTTCATCTTTAAAGTTACAGTGCCGTTTATTTCCGCTTTGTTGATTTGTACTGCAGTATAATTATTGTTTTTACTGTCTTTTTACCCAAGATAGAGTAGTTGGACTTCTTTTATGAACTACCTCAAAGAGCAAATTTTCCAATTTTATTAATAATACTAAAGCATCTGAACCAGGCGAAATAGTCCAATAAAAGGTAGGGGGAGTGGTGGTCGAACAGAAGTAATTGTCGCACACATTTGTTTTTGTTTAATATGTCTAGTTCACTGTTTCTTTTTGCAAAGTTATAATTTCATATCTGTGATGCTTATGCCATCTCGATATATGTGGCTTTTCTTATAGCTGAGAATACCTAAGTGTACTTGGAAAAACTATTATTGGTGGTTGGAGATACAGTAGTCGATATTCGCTTAACTACGAAAGTACTTATATGCATTAAAATAGATCGACTTATTTTACATTGCTTTTCCAACTTTCTCTGCTCTAGAATGTGTTTATATAATGAAGATAAGGTTTTTTATCATAATTGTGTTGTTTCCGTTTTCCTTTCTTATGCTCTGTACCGCCATGCGAAATTAGTTTTCCGTTATACATTAGAAGGCCTCACAATTGTATTTTACCCATTTGATAATATAATCTTTCCTTTGTAATCTCTTCCTCTCCGCCTCTAGATGGCTAAAGCGAGGGAAGATATAAACATTGCCTTCAATGAGTGGAAAGCCGTAGAGTCTAGTGGGCCATTAGAGCACAAGGATTATCCTGCTCCTCCTCATGCTATCTCTACTATTGCTGTTCCGAGTTCAACGTCTTCGATGAGAACGTCGTCAAAACGTCGAAAAGTGAATGTTGAGACTGGTTCCACGGCCTCTGTGTCGTCGACTGCTTCTTCATCATCGTCAACACCAAATGTTCGTCTGACCGTGAAGAAAGATGAGTCCGAAGATGCGTAAGTTGGGCATTTGTCTTTTCATTTATTAAGATGGAATGGGTCATGCTATTTGGAAAAGCGTATGCTTGGCTGTGGTTGTGAAGAGGCAGTTTGGGAAAAGATAGGTAGATCTGGTCCATGAAATTCAGGATTTTTGCTTCTCTTCTCAGCTACTGATTTTTCAAAAGATCTTTTGAAAAGGCTCGTACTGAATTTGACGTTAGCGTTGAGGATGACGCTCTGGTGTATTTCTACCAATCTTTCTTTAAGAGTCCAAGGATGTGTAAATGGAGCGCTTGAAGACGTCGCAGATCCTATCGATATTGCAGAAGGATTACATTTCTACGACCGCACACAGTTTGTAGTCATATTTTTTCATTGTCCTTGCTCCCGTTTCCTTTTGATAGAGTTGTGTCAATAGCTATCTCTAAATCATGCGTAAATAGAACCCGCCTGAGTTTACTAAATAGCGCCTTAGAACAGATCATTGCCTTATTCGATACATTTAAGAATCCAAATATCTTCCATGTCTCATTCTTTCAACCTCCATTTGCGATTATCTAGGTTAGAATAAACCTCTTCCAAACCAAGTTAGAAGATTAGATTGAACCCTGTTAGACTCCTCGCTGCATTCAAAAGTGTTAGCTGAGCCTCGGGGTTTAATTGCCTTTGTTAAGATTAGTTTGTGCATGTCTATCTATGCAACCACAGATGTTCATTTTCTTTTCCTACCCGCAGTGTAAAGTGTCTATAATCTTTTAGTTATCCCCCCCTTATTTTTTATGAGAGATCAATTAACATCTTTTACATTTAGATCTGGTCAGCCGATAGATATGGAAGAGAAATTCAAACGTCTGTGCCAACTCTCCACCTTGAATGCTGCTTGGAAGCGCTTTGATCCTCTTCACGTCTCACTCACCAAAGTGAATCGTCAGCTCGAAGTCCTAGCCAAGAATCCACCCCCGTAAGTCCTGATTGTCTTTCCTATGAAATTAGAAATAATTTGAGTTTCTTTTTATTCCTGTCTTTATGACCAAACAACAAAATACGCGTCTTTCAATTCAAGGATTAAGACATCTATTAGGATTGATTTGTTAATTAAGGGACAACAGAAGAGAGGTAGAACGGAAATTTTCCATTAGGGGGACCCAAAGTGCATCTCCGATGCAAAGGCGAGTTTTTGAAAGTATTTCCTTCAATTAGTATAAGAAATATTGTTTGCCTAGGTCAGGTGATATCGCCATTCCTGTCCGATCTTTTGAACCTAGTTCGTTTCGGGTTTGTGTGCGAGAGAACGTAATTATGTTATTCTAAGATAAATCCTCTTACAAAATTGAGAATAATCCTAGAAGCTAACAGAAGGCAGAAGCCTTTTTCCGAATCAGAAGTCCGAGGTTTTTGTAAGAAAGACAGACAGGTGACTCATACATAACAAAATATTGTTTGTGAAAATTGTCCTTTAAAGCCAGATACGTGAAATGCAAATCAATAACCAATGTGCTTCGAGAATGAGAAAATACTGCACTAACTTAACTGACTGACGTCATCGTTCAAATAGACTTGTTGGATTAACAATAATCGGGGTCATCAATTTATAGGAGCTTAGACTAACAGCAGACAGCTACTATTTCTCAAAAACGGTAGAACACCAAGAGTTGTGAGTGGAGTGCATTGTACAACCACGATTAAGATTTAATAGACTGAGAGAGAGAAGGAAGTGGTAGGAGAGGTGTGGGAAGTGTTTGAGTAGATAAGTGACAAGCGTATTACGTGGAAAATACAAAGACAGTTTGTTCGGGTAACTTAGACAGATGGTACAACCGAAGAGAATGTACTTTTGATGGTGGACGTGACGTGAGATTGGAATGCATTAGCATTTAGATAATCGAATTATGTGGTCTGTTAGTCTGCGTAGGTGTTTGAATTGTAGTGTTCCAAATGTACCTTTAAAACGAATGTGGTTCGAAAATAACTTTTTGGAAAACGGATAATGAGTACTCCTTAAGACTCTACATATAATACGAATAAGGAGAACCGGTTTTGAAATTCGTTAGTAAAGGAATATGAATAAAAGTAAAACAGTGTAACTCCTGCTCAATCGTCTTCAAAACTAAGACTTAACTTAGCGTGTAGGTGAAGAGGGACTAATCGCATGGATTTACTTTTAGAACTCTAATTTTCAAACTTCATTTTCCTACTTCTGTTTGTAAATGCTAAATACGTCTCCCTATCAAACACGGATCTTAAACAAGACGTGTTCGTTAGTAGCGTAGAAGTCGACATGCAGGTCTTTAGAGTCAGAAGTCACAGATCCATCATCGGCATACATCTATTGAACGGAATGACCAACCGTATCTTTTAAATCTTGGTAAAAATGATAGGATAGATAGCTTTGACCCGGATGTGTGCTGAAAAAATTTTTTTAATGAATGTTCCAGAAGTACAGTAGTCAGAGGTCATGAGATTTGTGCATATCTAGTGATTTGATTAATTTTAATTAATGCGAGTTTTATCATATGAATGTCCAGTTTCTGCTCCGTCTATGCCCTGCACGCCTGCTCACTCATGCATTTATGCTAACCACCAGTGAATAAAGAATGTAAAATCAGTCCGCTTCCTAGCTTAATTTAGTCAGGCTTCTAAGGCAATTTTATTTGAAACTAGGACATTCCCAACGCAAATTAAGTGCTCTGAACATTTTCCGTGATGAGCTTGAGATGTCTTTTCTTTTATAGACTCGGTATGATTTCAAGCGTTTTTTTTCAAAATAATCACAAAATATCATTAAAATAAGGGCATAAGTAACAGAAAAGTCTTTTTACCCATTATTTTATATTGATAATAAATAGACTTTTTATCTCGCTTCTAGTGATGTGTATCTGACCAATTCAGAACGCAATCTAATGGATTGGCATTTGGCCAACTTGGAATTCGCCAACGCAACTGAACTGGACAACCTTTCCCTTCTTCATTGGGATCAGGATGATGCTTATGAATTGGCTGGTGACCATTGTATCATCCAGGGCGGTTTTGGACAAATTCTTGATGTCTTGACTACCCCCTATGGTGTTCATCGACATTCAACTGATAATCCATGCGGACAAATTGAACTCAAGTCATCCGTAAAGGAGATTTTAGTTTCTGACGCGGGTATATTTATTCGGGATTATAAAATAATTTTTATTTAGAATTTATAAGTAACGATGTTTATTTATCTTTTCTTCCAGGTGTGAAGGTATCCTGTGTGAACAAGGCTATGAGCGAAGATGAGCTGATTTCCCATAGTGCTGATATAGCGCTTTGTGCATTGCCTCTGGGTGTTTTAAAGGAATCCATTAATATAGCAAAAACGGAGAAGAAGTTTGACAAAGCAACCTTGACGAACTTGAAAGCTCCAATATTCAACCCCCCTCTTCCGCAGTGGAAAACAGAAGCAATTGAAAGAACTGGATTCGGGACGCTGAATAAGGTTGGTTTTTTCCCGTTTTTTAGTTCCCGCTTTATTTGTACGACTTATGGATAATCAAAAGGCAAACATAGTTTTGCTTTACATTTCTTCGTTTATCATACTCGCATACAGGAAGATAGGGCACTTAAATGAAGTACAACTACAACTAGCTATTACTAATAAAGTCGCTTTTATGCAGAACTAAAACGTTAATTTCAGATATCTTTCCCTTCCTTCCAGGTTGTTCTTTTCTTTGATAAATTCTTCTGGGATCAGAAAGAACGCGTGTTCGGTTACGTCCACGATTCGACAGAAAAACGCGGCGAACTCTTCCTCTTCTGGTCCATCACCGATCGTCCTTGTTTGATCGCCTTAGTCGCTGGCAAGGCCGCCGTTGCCTTGGAAACGGAGATTGCAACCTCAGTAATTGCAAAGGGCGATTCGGATACAGCCGCTTATCTCAAGCTGCCAATTGTTGGACGTGCCATGGCTATTCTGAGGAAAATCTTCAATCGACCTAATAACACTATCCCTGATGTAAGTAGCAAATAAGTAGCATCTTTTTCTGATAAATATGTCACCTAAGTTTCCTTTATTGCTACATTGCTAAGTTCATTTAATCGGCGGAAGTGGTCAATTAATGTTCGTATTACAAAATTGATTATGACATAAAAATGTAAAGCTCAAAATATTACAGTTACTAGATGGGGAGGTAGTTAAAAATGTGAAGTGGCCGTTCTTCAAAAGTAAGAGTATTTCTGGAGCGGGAGTTGTAATTTGCACTTCTTTATCGTTAAGACCATTAGAATACTTGAGGGGTTCACTTCCGTTGGAGATTCGTCTCAAGTTAAGTGGTAGAAAACTGCAGAGTTTAATGAGTGGAGATTTGAATTCTCTTGTAGTTTCATGGCCACCTATTTTACAGTTCAACTCTAATTTGTTTGATGCTAAAAGAACTCTGACGTATGAAATAGGTTCTTTTATCATTCCGATCTACTTTTCTGAAGAGCGTTTAGGCGGTATTAGCCAAAATTTACATGCTTGAAAGCAGTTGGAACGTTTTAACTTAGCGAAGCTCATTAAGTAGTGTAAACTCAGGATGATCTCTTAGGATTGGTTTTTTATTTATAAATCTTATAGAGAATACGAATTGGATAATAGGACACATAGCTTAGAAGTTCTAGTACATTGAGGAGAGGGCTCTCCAAGGCTTTATGATAACTTTTTCTGCATTTTGATGTTCTTTTTCAATTTTGATTTTGTTCTGAATATGGTATTCACGGAAACATTTCTTTCTTTTAAAGAACTTTGAATTTTTGTCGGCTAAAAACCAAGAAAAGCGGTTACTTGGCCATTTTTTCATTACGCGCCTGTCATATTCGACTTGAAAATTTTTAAGCAAGCAGGACTCACGAGTGTTCAAGTAGTAGTCACTACTACTATTATACTTTGATCGTACCTTCTTGCAAACCATTTTTAGGCGTGCCTGATGATTACGGAATAATATCAGATTAAATGAGCGGATAGAATCTCATATTTTTTTCGAGCTTAGTAGTTTTATTCATTTCTTATTTTGTTCGTCTTAGCCCATTGGGGCCTATGCAACACGTTGGACATCAGATGAACACACACGCGGCTCTTACTCTTACGTTGCTGTTGGTTCAAGCGGCGATGATTATGACCTTCTAGCAGCACCACTGGCTCAACAACCTCCTACCCTTCCCCTTATTCACTCCACACAGCTAGCTGTGACCCCTAGCAATGACGGGACCCTTCCGAAGAATCCAAGCCGTCTTTACTTCACTGGAGAGCATACAAATCGCAATTACCCCGCTTCTGTGCAGGGAGCAGTGTTTGCTAGTTTAAGGGAGGTAGCCAGGATCATGAATACATACTGTCCTGGTGAGACGCCGATCAAGCAGCATGGATTTACACTGAGATCGGCGTCGCCACAAATTGAAGTTATTAATCTTGTGTAGTAGAAAGATTTATCTCTATCTTTCTGTGTGTACTCCCATTTTGCTTAAAATTTTGGCTCCCCTTCACTCCTTGTATGTTGTAACATTTATTTAATATGGAGTATAAAAGTGACTGACGCTTAAAACTGTTACTCTTGATTTGGGGTAAAATTAAAGTGCGTTTTCTGAGAAATGGGTTTATGATAGAACTTCAGAAATAGAAGTGAGTGAAATGTAGATAAAGAAAAAACGAAAGGAAGAAAGTGATTATGCTAGAAGAAATGATAATTATTTTCCCCCGTTCCCAATATTTCTTCTATGAACAAAAATGTATTTTCTTTCTTTATTTCCCCACCGATACACTTAACACTTGATCATTATTCGTATTTGTTTAAGTCGATACCGATTGAGTGTGAGTTTCGTTAATACACTCGTGTTGACTATAACGTGCCTTCTTATCTGCCGTTGGTTATTAGCTTCTGTGTTAAGTTGCTATNTTACCGAGTTTTCTAGATTGTTGGCTCTGCTAGATTACTATCCGAACTCCTAGTTGGTTACGTTATAGCAGATTAATTTTACGATTATGGTTGAGAACTATTTGTGCGTAGATGGATCATCGAAGCATTACGTACGCAAGATAGTTATTTGCTATCAAACATGAGGAAACTTCATATGAATGTAAATTCTGTCGTTCATGAAAAAAGAAATTCTGCTTCATTTCTCCGACTGATTTTGATAGACAATTTTGAATAGTTAGCAATTTTGCTGAAATCACTAAGGATGTTGTTTTCTGTCGTATATTTGCGAGTAACATTAAATGATCTAAGAGTAAGACGTTCATTAGCCAGTCTCCTTAGAGTTGATTTATCCATCGGTAGTTTTGAACCTCGACAAACGTCTATTGGCAATGTGATTTTAGTAAACTAAGGATTAGTACGCCAGAAGCTGTTGTCGAGACTATGAATTGGAAATTGAACTTCGTGGGTAAGTTATAAAGCGGAAAATAAAAACGATACTTTGACAGATAGAAAAAGTATTTTTATTTTTATATTCGGTTTGAGTTAGCGTATGCATTAAATAATTGAGTATAGGAGATTTCAGTATTGCAACATCTGATTTGTCATTCATTAAAAATGTAATTGTACCATTGATTGGAAAAGATTAGGTCTGAACGGCAGATTCAACAAGAGTCTCACGAAGAAACAATTGTATATAAACTCTCATTTGTTTATCAGCAAAATGCAGTTGTCGTAGTTAGACATTTGGTCTGAGAAGGCTTTAATATCATTGGCTCCATTGAACTATTGGCTGCGACAGATGATCCATACTTAACCTTTCGCCTCACATAAAGTCTATATTTAGCCTAATTAAATTTTAGGTCTATCTTCGGACAAGTTTTATAAACACTAATTATAATGCCAAAACTGAAAAAGGCGAAGAGGAGAATCGAAATTCTACTTACTGAAAAGTATTGCAGAAGAGTTAGTTTATTATTGCAACTCGTATAAGATTGTCTAGTTGGTTACATGTTCTTTTGATGAAGTATTCCTCCAACAACCCGTGGGATTTCTTGGTGCCGTTTCATCGCGAATTACTTGTGAAAATCCTCAACATGGTAAAACTTCTGTGATCAGAATGCCAGAATGGGTTACCAATCCTCCACCTCTCATCAGACCCCTTCATGCTGGCTCACAAGGCTATGGTGGTCCTGTTCCCTTGCCATTCTCCATATCTTGGCAACAATATACACCCACCGAAGGACTAAGTAAGAATTTTAAACTTAATTTTGTATTCAAATCTTAGATGAAACTATTCATTTTCTGTCATCTGAGGAGCCCGAAGTCTTGGTGGTCGTTTTGCAAGATCAACTCAACTCGTTTCTGAAAGTATGACTAAAAATACCTTATTTTAATTTCTTAGAATGAAAAAGATTTCGAAACATTTATATCGTCTCTTCTATCACTTCAACCTGAGAGGCGCGTTTCCGTGATTATTCACGCTCCTAAGTAATTGAGTCTTTTGCCTTCAATATATGAAGCATTTAGACGGCAATCTTCAAAAGAGGATGATTTTGTAAATATGATTGTTCGTCTTCAATTCGAGGCTCGTTTGATCGGAGTGCAACAAGCTTCTACTGTTCAGAATCTCGCTGTTCTTATCGGAAATTATACTAAAGCAATTTGCCAACGGCCTTTTAAGTATGCCGATTTTAATAAGTTTTTTAGATTTAAGACTGCAATCTCCTCTTTTATTCTAGAGCTTATCGACATCAATCCAGCTTTCATTCTTTACACATTTTTTTATTTTTGGTGTATTCTTTATTTTGCCGTTTCACGTAGTTTGCTTAATTCACTTAGATCTTATTTTATTTTTCCAGTCATATGCTCGATAACCCCAGGTTTTCCATCGCAATTCGTTATTTTACATTTCGAGCTTTTGATGATATACTAAGGGCAAGCTTTCAAGACCATTACAATCGATATACTCCTTCCAGAAGCTTATGCTTTTAAATTCTTCTTATTATGAAGTACTGCATTCCCTGGAAATCTTATTTTACAAAATTGCAGTCGAAATTTAGTACGGTCTAAAAATAACGAATTAAAATATTTAAAACCTTTGTTCGAAAGAGTATGTACACTTTGAGATCAATGGGCAGATTGCTGTTCTAGATCTGAGAACAATACATCTCAGACTGCTTTTACTCGGTTTATGATTTTGGCTAAAAATTCGAAGTTATTAGTTATCTTTATCAATTCATTGTGTTTGAATATACCTTACTATTTTCCTTAATAATTATCGAAATTCCAAGGTTGCCCAGATGGTTAAGTTTGGTTACTGTTTAAGTTGAAGTCTGTCGATTATTGAATTCTGTTTTATTCAGTGATTGAAGACGACTTACCGATTAACGTTAACTCTATAGCAGAAATGCATTGGAGATAAATTATAAGCACTTCTCCGCTCTTTGTAGCTTTATTGCCAACGTGATTTACTTGTTGTCCAACATTTCCACCTTTCAGGCAGAACCGACTCGATGACCGCCATGGATTCTCCTTTCTCCCTTCAGCTGTCAACGTAGTGCAAAGCGCTGTTACCGCTCCACGGTTTCCCTTGCCAACAACGACAACTCGGAAAAATGGGACCACTCTAGTGGGGATTGGTGCCAATCAGAAAGAGGCTCTAAGATCGTGGGCTCATCGAACGTGGCTGCGTCAGCTGGCCACTTGGAGAGGCATGACTGGGGAGGTGGTGAACGCTGTCGCAGAAGCTTATCCCACCCCAAGAGCACTATACAACGCTTTGAAGAACATCTCGAGTACGTTTGTGCGAGTTCGTATTGTATTTAACTCATGTGTACCTCAAGGAGTTTAAAACAAGAGCACCGTACTTAATTATTTTATTATCAGTCTCTACTTTCTAGGGGGCTGCTATATGACTTATAGATAATTGTTATTAATTTATAATGCTCAAAACATGTTTTAAACGCACCAGAACTAAAAAATACGAATGGTCGTTAAAATTACTCAGCAGAACATTTCGATTTTCTTCTTGGTTCTGTGGTATTCTCGAAATGTATGATATAGAATCTAGACTTCAGTTTTGAGTAAGATTGAGGACTAACCTAATTTATACTCAATCTTACTGCTGTTGAAAATTTGTTATTTTCTTGGTGATTGAGTTAAATGCGAATTGATAGGAACGCTTTTAATCTTCCGTTTATTAAATTTGGTGTGAGGAAATTATGGCATAATTCAGAGATCCCGAATCTTAAAAAATGTAACTTCATTGCTTACAGTTTTAGTGCTCAAAAAGTGTGACGTCCTGCGAACAATTAAAAGTATAAAAATATCGGGAATATTTATCCCAAGATGATGTTATAGTGGAGCCATGTTATGATCTCCCCTTCTCTGTAGGATACCGGCTCTTAGATTCCCTAAGAGATTGCACTTGTTACAAATACGACTTGACGACACCACAATACAAAACTACTCAAGCCATCATGTCAAGATAAGACGCAAGTTTTCGTATGGATGGGTCAATTTATATGGTGTGCCATTTACAACCATTAGGTAAGTAAGTTCGTTCGAAAAAAGGGGAAATAAAAAGTGGAAAATGAATAATATTACACATAAGAAATGTTTCCTCTGTAGCCGGGTAGCTAATGATAGCTTAGCTATCTAGGAGGCTACAGAATCTAGCTTAGTTGTCACCTTTCTAACTTCTTTCAATCCTCACCCCACAACAAGATGACAAGAAGGGGAAGACGTTGGTTGGAGAGCTTTATTGGGAAACAGAGGGCGATATAGACTCGTGAGTGCGGAAATATATGGGATGGCTGTTTATATAGGGTGATATTCTGGTAGCAAATAATTAGAAGATATGGACTGATACTCAGCAAATTTGCTATTCTTTATCGCATTGTCAAAAAATCCGTCTAGATCGATCGACACCAGTAACTTACACATGGGAGATTTCATCGCTATCTCAAATGATTTATTTAATGGGAAAATTAACTTTCGAATAAGGAATCACTGCAAGACTATGGTGACGACTTCTGTACAATTAGAAAAATTAGGTTTTATGTTTTAGTGATTATCGTCTTGGTAAACTCACAGAATATTAAATGTGACTACCCAGCAAAGTTTGTAGCTTTAAAGTTTTTTCTCATAGCTGACATCTCTCAATGATGAGTAGATTTTACCATAGTAACTTATTAAAATCGGCTAACTGCTTATGAGTTATTTATTCTTAAAGTAGATACATATATTTATCGCTGTAGAAACTGAAACTCGGTTTGTTTAATGGCATCAGCGAATACATCACTCAGCATATCTAAGACAAAATCGAATTTATAAGAATTTTCCATTTTTGGCTTTTTATATCCTCTTTCAAATGTATGAGATTACCTCCATCTCTTTTAAAACAACGGTAGATTCCTCAACGAAGGCGTTTTCAGAAAATACCCCTACCTCTAACTTTTGGCACATTTGAACTGGCAGTTAAACGGCTTTGAGATGGGATTCTAGTCATCCCATGTTTCAGTGTTCTTAAACTTCCCAATTAGCAATAGGAATCTCAAAACCAGAATATCTGTCGATTAGTTCTAGCTTGGATACAATTAAACCCAAGCAACTGTAATTTTATTTTTCATTTTATAGGTGAAGAATCCATAAAACGTCTAGCCGACTTACGAATACGTCGAGGAGCCGGTGTCCTAACCACCGAAACCCGCCTTGGAAACGCCATCGCCTCTCGTATTGTGACCTTCTTCACCTCCTTCGATCCGAACCTTCTAGTTGACAGTGATTCATAAACCGCCCTAAGTCTTTCCCCTCCCCTTACCCATTTTATACGTAAATTAATTAATTGAAAATTGTTTTGTGTACAAAACGGGTGCATTTACATCTATGATACAAAAAACGGTGCTCTGTCGCAACATGATAAAACACCAACTTTTATGGCACTATTTCATTCATCTCCTCCTGCACAATTTCAGCATCTTCATCAACATTAATAGAGACTTTCTTCGTAGTCTTTTTGGCTGCAACTAGTGCTCGGTAGTCTATAAAAGTAAAATAAGCACGATAATGCGTAGCAAATTACTGGTAAGTTAATAAGTAGACTTACTTTCAATAAACTGTAGAAGCGGTGACTCAAAGTGCCCAAATTGCATATCTCTCAGAGCACCAATGATATCCGAAGCAGCGAGGGTTTTGCGTTTTCCTGCCTCACAGTGAGCAGAAGCCATAGTTGAGACACAGAGTACAAAGGAGCTAGCTGCTTTACTCAACGCAGAACGGGCTTCACGAGAGACAATCACATTAGTGTCTTCAGGAAACTAACAAGATCTAAATTATATTAACGCAAGATCGACCTACTGCTTCTTTAACAATCCGCATAATAACCGCATTGGGTAGGTACAGATCATCCGATTTCTCACACATTTTCCTGCTCTACAAAGTAGGGAGAAATGGGCAAGTCAAATTTTAAGGTGCAAAGGGGTACCTAGAAGAAGCTAAAAAGACAGAAATTTCATAAGGAAACCGCATTTTTATTTATCAGTAATGACTAATAGCAACAAATAGGGGTGGGAGGGAAGAGAATTGAATCGAGGTGGTGTGAAAGGCGAAGAACTTCGAACCGATTCGATCCTAGGCACGTCGGAAGAAGTAGAGATAGGCATGTTGGAAAGGCGGGGATTCACTTCGACAGACTTTTTCGTCGTTGAAAATGACCCATTCATCTTCGTTTTCATCAAGACATGGAGTGGGCTCACAGGCTGGAACTAGGCCAGGGATGCCCTTGCACAAAGCTGAACGTTTAATGTGACAGACGTAGTGACCGGCCTAGAAAATAAGGACAGAAGAAATTAGCTTTTCAACCTAAAATGATAAAACTTGTCGGGTGTATTTTTTTGGAAATGATCTCTATGGTATCCAAATACATGGTGTCTGTATGCCTTTTCTACTATTATAAAAACGTGAAACGCGAGATTACGAGAATACGATAAATTACAAACCTTCACACTTGAGAACTAATATGTACAACTGCCATGCAGGCGATTTATAGGTGAGCTTTAACTGAACGCAATACTCCCAAAGGCCGTATGGATAAAGTGGTGCCAATTGCAGTTTAAATTACGAAGAAATCGGTTTCAGTAACAAAATCTCTTACTTTCACTATCTGATGCCCATTTCTCGGTAAATGTCCTATAGAAAGCTATACAGCCCTTGCCTAAATCGTACCTTTGATACGAACTTTTAGTCGAAACTAGTTCAATAATGATATTAGCTCTAGATGATCAAGATTATGAGCTAGATACTCAACTACTGATATAAATAACTGTTAATTAATTAAAGAGCCAATTACCTTTATTTATACCTAAGTAAGTAACCTATCATAATCTACGAAAATGTCCAAAGTATGAGAGTTAAATGAGAGCTATTACCTTGAGACAGTGTATACTCAGATCCTAATCTAACCATGCAGATGATATGAACTTAACAGGCAAAATGCTTTAAAATATAATAAAGATGAACTCACAGAAGTGGATTGACCCATATGACTGATGAAAGCAATCAGTTCATATTGACTCGGATCTCCATCAGAAATCCCCTCCTTACTTGTTTCTGTATCCATAGCCTTGACACTCGAACTATCATTCTGTTTCGCCAGAGTCTGCACAGGATTGAGCAGCTCCTCCGGGCTCGTGAAAGCCATATTTATAGCCTCCTCAACCCGATTACAGCACACTTCGAGAGCCCTCTTCGCCAAATTCTCAGCAATTCCCATTTCAAGGAGCATACTGAGAGCGACAGGGTCAACACTCGAGAAGTCGTTTGATGCCGCTCCAGAACTAGGAATGGGGTCATTCAAATTAGTGTCTTCTATGTGTTCCATCAACCAGTTGGAGGCCTCCTCGACGTTTGAGTTTGTTGCCATGCAGGCTCGAACGCAGGCAATGCGAGAGAAGCCCATGGTCTGCAACTGTTCGACAACGCTTTCGTCTACGGCTGGACTCGATTGAGCTTGAGCCGGTTTTTCCACAGCATCACCTATTTTATGGGAGAGAATTAAAGGAATAGAGATTACTTTTAAGCAGCAAAGTTCGAGAGCAGTATAACGATAGTCAGCAATACAACAAGAGAAAAACTTTACCGATTTTAATTTGGCAAAAGGCATCAGAAACGTCCACTAAAATACAATTATCAAAAACATGCACAATAGATAGATTACTATCATGATCAATGAAAAAGTAAGAGGCCTTATTTAATTATAGAGAAATATCTGAACACAGGAAAGGATGGTTCGCAATTTAAAAAAGGAACGAAGGCAGTAGAAGTGCGGAAGAAACAGGACTTTCTCAT
Organism: Hymenolepis diminuta; assembly: GCA_900708905.1. Taxonomy (NCBI): domain Eukaryota; kingdom Metazoa; phylum Platyhelminthes; class Cestoda; order Cyclophyllidea; family Hymenolepididae; genus Hymenolepis; species Hymenolepis diminuta. The sequence goes on from CAADRB010000007.1 coordinate 3,263,259, forward strand.
ATCCTTGATACTTTCATATGAAAAGTCTAGATGGCATGTTTGAATGTTACTTCGCTGACATTCTCTTTTTCTCAAAATTGTTAAAGCTTGCTACCGGACAAAGGGGTTTAACAATTAGTACACCATCATTATAATTATCTATTCATCAGTGTCTTATCGTTTCAAATTTATTTGCAAAGACCCAGAGATAATTTCTACTCTCACACATCTTTCAAATGCGGTTGACGTTCAATAATAAAATAAAACTTGTTGTATGATCTAACATCCAAATTCTGCAATCTTTCTCGTTAAAAACCTGTTTAGGATCCGCCTAAATTTAGCTTAATCAACTGTGTGTGCAATTTTAGAGGTACCCACTTTAGTACGTATGTAAGCTAATGAATAGTTTAAGATCAAATTGAAATCCACCTGACTATGTAATTTACTTCAACATTATAAAAGCAGTTAAACACTGTTCAACAAACGATGTTAGACACTCAAGAAATTGAAATGAAGTAAAAGCAATACCATCCTGAACATTTTTATAAAGACAGGATAAACTCAATCCAAGCATTTCTAAATTTTCAACCACCAGAGATGAGAAAATCTAAAACAACATACGTAATACTTTGGCTGATATAATAGCACCAGATCCCAAACAGATGTTTGAAAGGATTTTGATCTTCCCTATAACTGAATCTCAACACTCCTTAAAGTGTCAGAAAAGGGGAAGTTGACCACAAGAACCCTAGTCCATATCGACTCTGCATAATCGACTTGATTATTTTCGAAATTCTCATAAATAATGATAACCACAAATCTTAACTAAGATTAGAAGTCCATTAATTAACTTAAATGGATTGTGCATACTCACCAGGCATTAGAACCTCTCCAGGTTGAAGACCACCAGGAGCCTTTAAAGAAGAGAGATCCAGTCTCCAATTAGGCCTAGGTCGACCATCTTCAGTTGAGTTAGGATCAAGTTGGATGGCCACATTCAACTTGCGTGGAACCCACTTATCGTCCAGAGTGAATTTGAGCATTTGAACGCAGAGCAGGTCGGGGAATGTTGAGAGGCGTGAAGAGTGGAGGGCGAATGTTCGTTGTCCTGGAGGATTAGTAGCTGGGGAAATGAAGTCAGGCACGATTTCTTGTGCTGCCCAACTTGAAATACAAGCCTGCGAATAAGAGTACAGAGTCATTAGTAATCAACAAAAATCGGATACCAACAGAAATAAAGCTATTTTAACATGTTGAGAGAACCCATTTGAGATAATAAATTCTCGAAAGCACACGAATAATTAGTTTTAGACTCCTCCTTTACATGCATTTGGCTATTAGGAACCAGAAGGACAGTACAAGCGGTTGGCAGTCTTATTTACTTACTCTAGCAGCTAGAAGATACAAATGAATGCAACTGGCATGACCAACTACGGAATTAAATCAACCGATCACTAAGTTCTGAATATTGAAGACTTAATGTCATTCATGAGAGCATCAATGTGAACATTAGGACATTACACAGTGAACCATAATTTCTAAGATAACAAACATTACTCAATACTTCCACAATTCGAATAACACAGGAATCTTAATGTCCTGACTTAAGTACCTACTTTTTTAAAACTTCCTCTTCATTTCATATTTCATTGGAATTGTTGTTCCCCCTACTCTAATGCTTCCCGTGATTAAAATCCTTTTTTAAACAATATTATGAGCACTACAGGGGTACTACTTGAGGCTAGGGAAAAAATAAGTATTTAGTAAAACTCCTTAAATGCAGTTAAAACTTCACAAAGTTTCAAAAGAACTAGCCTAAGAGTAGTAAAGAGTAATGATTTTAATTGCTTTCAAGTGTTACCTGAAAAATAAACGCATAGATATCACAGATCTTCAGAAAAGACAGTATTTGGAACTCTTGGAAAATTATATTCACAATCTTTGGAAAATGAGGACCTGGTCAATGTTTTTTATTACTGAGAAGCATGAAAACTAAAATTAAAAGAATTTTGTATTGCCCAGTCTGAAAGAAACGCATCCGCTAACTTGAAGGGCCAATTGAATAATTTTAAAATATTAGTCACTAATACATTTAAATGAGAATTGTCTTATAATAAACGTACGTCAATACCGATCTTGGTATAGACTGGATCTTCATTGAATGCAACACCTGCCTTTTCTGCCTCAAGTTTGCGATTTTCGAAAGCGGCAACTTCTTCTACATTCGTAGCAGCCTCTAATGGAATAGGTAAGCACAAAATTCGTTCGGTGAGGTTTTTGTATTGAACCTATTAAACGGAAAAGATTGCATTAGAGTTCTGAAAAGAATTTACGCTCCTCAAAACCGTTCAACAGACGTACCTTGTGAGATGAACCGCATTCCAGTCGATCCTCAACCATGAATGTCAGAGCCGAAAGCGGAGAAGGGGCATCTAGTTTGGCCTTATTCTCCTTAATCTCCAATTCAACAAGGTCAAAGAGATGAACAAGGAATTCTAGCACATCTTGTTGTTGCTTGGTGGCGAATTCGGAGTGGGTGCAACCGATCAGGTTACGAAACATGCGAGGTCGGATGCCTTGACGTAGACACAAAAAGTTAAATTAGGACTGACAATTATCAAAAACATCAGTTAATTCAATTTTAAAAACCTAAATTGCTAGGTTTTGGTATATTAAATGCCATAAAATCACAAATTAGATAGGTAGAAAATCCGGTTGAGAGGAAAATAAATGGACATTTTAAGATGCTCATAAGAAAGCAATTATATAAATTCAGAATTAATTCGTCGATAGTCTTGAAATAATCTGTCTTCCAACTACGAGGTTCCCAAACTTCTAAGAAAAATTCAGAATACAGGCAAAAAATCACACGAAAGTCTTATTGCAAAAAAATCCGACTCTGGGGAGTTATTCTAATAAAAGTCCAGTTCACATTTTCAAGTACTAAATAAACGGGTGCAGCCTGTAAATTACATAATTACGTGACACAAACAATCGATACTTCATCTTATTTTTATGACTCCAGAACCTACACAGCCGAGTAGCGTTCAGTAAAAATTAAGACTCATCTTTTAATTTTTATATAATAAGTAAGGAATCCGACTTTAATTACAAAATCGTAAAAAATAAGCTTCCAAAAATAATTTAATGAATACTTTTGGAACTAAATTAGCACCCAGTCAGCCAAGTTGACTCGCTTTTGAAATCTATTAGCGTACATCCGGTAATTGAAATAAGCTACCGTTAAGGTAACCGAAAAATGCTTCTTAACTCCCAAAATTAACACTCATATTGGGATTATGAAGCCTCCCTGGTAAGAAACTTCAATTCAACCAGCCATCTTTATTAACGAAAACTTGCAAATGCGGTTGGCTATGCCCTGCTTTGAGCATCGAATATGTGACTACTGACTTTGCAGACGGGCACATTAGCAAAGTGTCTATTTCTCGAATACTTAGGTAAAGCTTAAGTGTATTAAGATATATTTTAACATATGTGCGATTGGGTTTCCAGAACACTTGCAGTAGCTACTCACCCGGTTGTTTAGGTACAACTTCACCACTCTTAAGATTCGATTTGATAATTGGAGGGAATGAGTAGGTCCCCGAACACAGCGCCTGGCCAAGTTTGCTCATCTGCAACCCAAAAAAGTCCACAGCATCCGCAGCACTACCACTTTTCACAATCGCATCAATAGCCGAAGAGACAAATTTGGACAAGTGCAGCGCGTACCTCTTGCGGAAGAAGTCTGTGGAAAAGAGGACTTGTATAACAGCATTGATGTAACAGGAATTCCCCAAATTAATAAGACCTGTTAGACCTGGTCCATAGAGGGGTTGGAGGGTCTTATTGGATTCTTGCAAGGTGAGCCATTCACCCAACCGTTCGTTGGCAGCAATCTCTAACTCCGCGACGGTTTGATCGGTTTTACGAGCTCTTTGCATGTCAATTCCGAAATGAGTGAGGTGTTGACTCAGCAAAGGATCGGTTACCATATCATCTTCAGGATAAGAGAAGACCTCTGCGCTCTATAAATTGACAATTTAAAGCAATATTTCAACTCTAATGAGATAAGCGGCAAATATTAGAACAACCTCTAAAATAACTGTATTTAAAACTAGCTTAGTTGGATACACATTCATTTGCAGTTCTAAGGTATGAACCTAAATCGGTGCCTCAACGGTTTTAACTTCAATGTAAAATCTCTACCGCCGATTGTACCATTTATAAAAACGACTCCCAACATTTAAACATCAAATGACGATTCTAGCTAAGCAATTACTTCTATAAAATCTGTTTCCTACGTTCAGCAAAATAGCACTGATTAATATTCATAAAGCAGGTTATCTACCAAATCTCTGGTAACTTGAGCAGCAATTCTCAACCATCTATCGCTCTGCTCAAACCATTTCTCATATGGAGCGTTAAAAGCCATCAGAAACGTTGTTGGTATATTTACGACAAACTTGAACATGAACGTACACTATTAACATCACATTACCGCATCAAAGTACTTACTGTTGGAGTAATAGTTCCGAGTTTAACCGCAAGAGGATACTTGGTACGTTCGTAGTGCTCAATCGCGTGGTTATTTCCACCGGAACCATCCCAGAATCTTCGACCGCAGGATATTGTTCCATCCGAAAGGTTCATCCACAAATTTGTTGTCAAATCGCATTTGTGACACTTGTGACCACTGTCAAATAAAAAAATGTAGATTAGTACAGAAACAATTAGGTCTAACTGGGGGTTATATAATTCAAACACTGCTGAAATATTGTAGGCTGCAAATATTAATCAGATTAAGAGCATCAACAGAAAGTGTACGAACAAACGGATCACTAAAAATAGTGGAAGTTGAAAATGAGGATATCTTAGGATAATTACGAGAATATAAATCGAAATAAAATAAATTTGGAGAAATAGAAAATTAAAACAACTACTTATTAAAGAGATCAACAAAATACAACGACAAGTTATACATCATTTGTCGAACAAATGCAAATATAGTAATATTTAATTAGGGAAAGGCAATAAATTTCGTTCGAACTTCTGCTTAATTATGGCGATTATGCAATTTAATTTCAGAACGTTGCGCAACATATATAGAAGTTACGATAAGCATTAAATTTCTAAACATCCAAAAGGTACATAAAACAACAAAAAAAACTTTAAAAATTAATCTACGACGTAGTTGAAATGAATAACAAAAGACTGATTACAAAAGGGGGGGGAACGAAAAGTTGCCAGAAGGAGTGTTGAAAAATAGTGCCATCACAAGGCCTTGGAAATTTTTGATAATAAAACACAAAACAACATCGTTAGGAAATAGTGCTGGGACAGTCTCTAACGCATACAAGTAATGACTAAAGCGTTTGAGCAACCCAACAATTTAAACGATAACAGATTGCCTGCAAGAAAATTTAATTGTAAAATCAACCACTAGCTTGCAAATACAGTTTATACAACTATACACAGCAATTATTCAAACTTAAAATAATATAGTGTGGAAGTAAAAACCGGTACTGAGGAAACTCGACTAACCTAGGTGGAACTTTAACACCATTGTCCAACTGGACGAGGTTTTCGGCATATTTGGAGACTGGACAGAGGTTTTCAGCCTCCCAGGCCTGCGTAGCACTAGCTCTTTCGGACACGAGAATTGCTGAATCACATCGCTGGACGTGATTGATAACCAAGATCAGTTTTGATGAGAGGCCCAGACTTGTAAGATGAGAGGTGTCCGAGTTGTCAGAAAGTTCTTTTGGACTAGGAATGTCAGGAGATCTGACGTCTGGATATCGGAATAAATTCCACCTTTCCATGACTGTATATTTATCCTGTGGTAGTTCGAAACCACCGGGAACACCAATGGCGAGTTTCTTGGGCTGAGGTTCAAGATCATCAGCAGGTGCTAAATAATAAATCTAAATCAAATTCACCCAAAAGTTACCTCCTTCTTTAACTATTTTCACAATTTTATACTGAAGGAATAAAGCATGTCTTGTCTTTTTAACATATTCATCCAGGTATTGTAGTCCTAAACAAATAAAATTTTTCAAGCATATGAACAGCCCATTCTCGTCATCTGGAGCCGCAAATGAAAATATACATTCGTCTTTATATACTTTCGTATTTTTATTCGGTAAGGAAATTAAGGAATCAACATCATTAAATTTATCCATTGCTGAACTAACGAAAAAACGACTAGTATTACAATAACGACCTTGACGTGAAGCCCCAATTATTACACATAAAATAAGATAAAATACCATAGCAATAAAGTTTCCTTTTGTGCTTATATTTTCTATTGAAAAGAGTCAAATTTTTATTATTTGCTGAAAATCAGTGATGCTTTTATGATTCAAAAATATTCAGATATTCAAATTGTTGTTGACAAAATATAATAATGTATTACCAAAAGTTAGAAATAGCTGTTTTCACTTCTTATCATTCAAGTCAAAAATTCTGGGCGGAATTGTTTTCAACTTACGTATATATAACTTGATAATTCACTCTCGATTATTGAATAAAGTAAATATTTACGGTGATTTCATCGGCTAAAATTTACATACACTGCAATCTATATAATGTTATATAAACGATTGCATGTTTAAGATTCATTGCATTGTGTGAAGAAGTACCTTTTTCTGCGTATTAAATCTAGCTAATAATCCAAACATTTCCATAAATTTTTACATTTACTGAAATATTATTAGTGGTTTTTCCTCATCTATACTAATGCAAAATCTTTCGAAATTATTCAAAGACAGTGTTACAGCGTTACACATTCAGACGACTCAAATAGCCATCGGCAGCGCAGTAAGCAAACATATTTATATTTATCGATATGCCAATGAATGTATAATCAATAATATCTACCTTTATTTCGGTAGGTGCAGTAACTTTATTGTTATATAAAAAAATAATATTTCCCCTAAAATACTTCTTTTTTGTGAGATTTTTTTATTTTCCACCTTTTAATTTCTGCTCCTTTTAATTCCCCTTTAACGGAACGAAGTTATTTACATTACTGTTGTAAATGACGCATAATATAAATCGATCTGTCGAATCGAGAACGTATTTCTTATTTTGATACAATGGTTTGGGTCGTTTTGTATTGTGGTGTCGTCGGGTCGTATTTGTATTATATAACCAAACAGATTTCAATCACCCCGCCGAGACCCTGACGACGAGACATGGCTGACGTCTAACGAAGGAATGATTTGCATATAAACCTGATTTACTTATTAATAAATTGGGGCGGCTTGCCTGCCACCTCCAACCGATCTGGCGACATGAGTGACTCGACTTATTCCATCTATTCGGCTGATTTGGCCCCGGTAGATCTAACGTTATGTAATGGAAATTATCAATTATAATACGTAAGTTGCAAATCGAATTTATTACATACTGTTGTAACCTGCTCTTCTCTGTAGGATACTGTAACCGACTCTTAGATTTCCTATGACATTGCACTAATTACAAACGCGACCCAACTTTACGTTTCCTTAGTTTTGAGTGGTAACATTTTCAAGGACATTCGAAAAAAACGTTTATTGATAAGTATGTCCAAATTAGTAGAGTTTAGTTTTAATCTACATATAGAGAAACGGACTTTATACGCGTAGATATTCTCAAGGGGAGCGTTTTAAGCGAAACTTTAACGGTATGTTTCATATATAAAAAATAATAATATTTTTCCTAAAATAGTTCCTATATGTGGAATTCTTTATTTTCCGCCTTGTAACTCCTGCTTCTTTAATTCCCTTTTATTGGAATGAATTTATTTACTTTACTGTTGTAAATGGCGCATAATGTAAATCGACCTATCGATACGAAAACGTGTCTTGTGTTGATATAGTGGTTTGGGTTATGTTGGGAAAAATTAATCTGAAAATATTGGGAAACAGAAAAAATTTCTACACAAAATCCTAAAAAATCAAATTTGAAAATCAGAAGAAGCATCGCGGACAAAGAGGTCTAATACATTTAATTATGGTTCGACGATCATCAAGATATAATCGGACCAAAAACCAGAAAAGACTGGCCAGCTGATTCTGCCCAGAACTGTCATTCGCTACCCGTCTTAGTCTGCATGCTGGTAAGTGCATCCCAAATGGCTGGCGAGGTCACTACGTAATAGCATGTAATGCCGCTTACAATACCCAAGACGATAAACCTTCAAACTGGAGGTATAAGAATTAACTATACGCATTAGACTCCAACAAGTCAAATTAATCTCAAAAATTAGTCATTACGTGCGGTGTTTCATTAGAGCAAGTTTTGGGTGAGTAGTAACCAGTATCCCGTAGACGGGAAAGATTTAGAACTTTGCATGAAATTGCATGAGTAACGATTATAGAGCAAAAATTACGTAAACTAAAACGTTTAAAATAGGGTCGAGGAGTGGCGATGCCGCTACAACTAGATTACTTTTAATTCGTCGGTATCAATGAACACAGTAATTTACACGCTGTCTTGTTCCTTACTCAGGAAGAGGTATTTGTCAAGTGGGTGGGATAAGTATTGTTAGAAGCCATCTTTTACAAGTTGCTCCTCTTCTTTTCAGTACTCCTCTCGCCGTGGGTCAAAATTGCCTGTCCTTAATTAATCAGATGGCACTACGTTTATGGGCTTTAGGGTCAAATTCATAGTACTATCGTTAAGTACTATGAACTAACTGTTATTAAGTATTAATATAACTTCAAACAAATCCCACACTAATTATTCCTTACTTTACTAGCCAACAATATAAAATAGCATCTATTGGCATAACATCGGACTTAGTGAGTCATTCTTTGTATAAACAAAAAAGCACATCTTGGCAAATATGAAACAATTCAGGCGAAATCTGTCCCATAAAATTATGCCACTGGTTTCATTATCAACCAATAAGACAGTGTTCAAATAAAACGAATCAATTAAGATAAAATGGAATCAACCAATCGTGTCTAAAACAGGTAAGTATAATATTTACACATTGGAGTTCATCTTCAGCGAACCCCAAGGAGCCATGTTGGGCTAAAAAAACGTCCACCTGTTTTTTGGCTTTAAAAATGCAAATAAATCGATGTGGCATAACCAACCACGAAGCTTAATCAACAAGCCCTAAATATTATGGCGCATGAATCTGAGAGTTAATCTCTGAAATTTGAAAATTACAAAATTTACTCCTTATGAGAACGTGGACAGTTAAATGCTTTCAGAATTCAGACACAGGAAGACTGCTCAGACCCTGACTTCATCAACTATTTCTTCTTAACCTCCCCCCGTTTTATACCTTTATTAAAATGCTTTACGATGATTTAAACTTAAAATCGAATGTCCATTTATCGTATCAGCGGAACGAAATGGACAAGGATATATAACTTTCAAATATTAGTAACCTGAAGGGAGAGGACTGCGAAACTTAATGCCGTTTTGTACATTGGTATTCACGTTCTACAGTTTAACTTCTTTTCGATCCTGACCTTGACTATTTTATTCTAAAGCTGATACTCACAGAAAATTTTACGGTTGCATCAAATTCTCTAAGCTTTATACTTCACAGAGCGGTCTTGAGTGTGGGTCATAAGAGGGCTTCTGCTCGGTGACAAATCTTTAGTTGTGGAGTATCCGACACAATCATTTTAAGCTAATATATTTTCTTTCCCCTAATGACAATGAAGTTTAGAATTTCAACGTGTAAGTATCTCCTTGTTAAAGATACTTTATATTAAAATATTAATATATTATTAATAATATATTAATAATTTTCGAGATAAGAATAACGTCCACCAAAATAACCGATAAAGAATAGAGATGCGAGAATTCCAGAATTCAAATTTCTCCATAGGAGTTTTAATGTCTTTGTTGGGAAATGGAAAGGAAAGCATAAACGTAGTCAATATGATATCATGTCTTACGCTTTTCGAGTGCATGATACGATTTTCAAAGACGTTTACTATTGTCTAACAATTGTCGCAACTCTCAAAACAATGCGAATCTTGGAAAAGTGCCGTCACGTAACAATAAGTATTTTTCTGAAATAACTACCAATTCGGATGTCGCTATATCCCTGTGCTACGAGTTCTACTTGTTTAAAAAGACCCCAAAAGCAACACGTATTGATCAAATTAAATCAGATCAGATCGAATTTCACAATTAGGATAACGAATTATTATAACACGTTAAAATCAAGAAGCGATTTGTATAAATGGGTCATGGGTAATAAAGAAATAATTCCAAACACAATTAGTATTCTTCGAGGCCCCTCCCAGTCAAAGCACCAACCCAAGATTGTGAAGGATCAACTTTTGGCAGGAATAATTTTACCGTGTCATTCTTGATCTATGAAAATGAAAAGAAACAAGTACAATGCACTGTCTAATAAATCCTTAAAATACGTGGAATAAGAATATATCTGAATAAGGTTTTCATTGATTAATCATCTCACCAATATAAGCCTAAGATGTGCTTACATGTGACTGGTTATGAGTCAAGGCCAAGAATATCGACTTAGTCATTAAACTAAATTAGGTCGGGAACACAAATGTTGTGAATTGACGTAAACTGAGTTGCAAAGAGAAAAAGGACATATTAATACGTCAGCCTGCTACTTAGTTTCTGTATTTTTTTTAAATTTACGGAATTTTTATTAAAACAAGAATTTCTAAGATATTTTAATGGCTTTACCTTATATCGAGCATCACCGGGGATAATTGGTTCAGGAAACCGTAGACGTGAGTGTCCGCCTCCCGAATTGTTTTTAAGTTTGCACTCCACATCTAGAGTCCTGAAAATTTCGAAATACTTTTTAATATACAAATTTACATTTTCAGTAAGCCAAAATTCGGATTCACTTTCTTTATACCCCCAAATCCTTTAGTCAATCCAAGAGTGTTACCTCCTAACCATATACATTGGCGTATATACATATGGTGTATAAGGGGCTACAAAGTGAAATACAAATCTTATGTTTTTTTCCTACTGAGTACGACTTATAGTAACTATAGCACACATCAATAGGCAACATATCTGTCACTAAATACGGCTACATCAGAGACGATAAAGCTTTAAATAAAAGTCCTTCCATGCGAAAACGAAATTTAAGATTCAATTTACAAGAACTTAATGGTTTCTATATCATCACTACCGTGTGGGGCGATATCAGGTTTCGACATGAGACAGCGAATATGACTAATCTGCTTTACTTTACGCGAGTGGCAATGTATATTGGGAGGAGAAGCCATTTAAAAGTTTTCAGCTACAATTGCAAAATAAATTATTAAACCTGATGACTTTCGACAGCACCAATATGTTAAATAAGTTAGCTTTTGACTTATCAAATAATAGGGTTCAAGATGAATCGATGCGCCCTTTTTAGCAAATGCTAACCAAAATAATGATAGCTAAAAAGGAAATATTAATCAGGAGAGTTTGTTATCATTAATAATAGCGCTTAGGAGTGCCTAAGTTCAATAGAGCTTCAACTTTATTACCATAATGTTTATTAACAAACTGCAGGAAAATCTGGAATAAGTTTACGAAGGAATGCTACCTTAAAATGAAGAAGTGAATAGGAAATAAAGTAAGGAATATCCTTGGTCTATGGATATAATATGAAGAATTACACTAATTCATTTGTGTTGTAACTCGGTTAACTTCCAGAAAGTAGTCATAATCTCCTCAAACGCAATAATAACGCCGAATTACCGGAATAGTAGGTTTTACCCTAAAATAATGCAAAGTAACAACCATACAATTTAGCACATTTAACAAATGTACAGGTTATGTAAATAAGTGACAATAAATTAGTTAATATTGTTTTTGTCTTGGATAAAAATTAAACGTTTTTATCCAACGTCTCCTGGCGAAAATCAGTAATTCATACATTCAGACGTTGAACCCACTATAAATGTTTTATGAGGTCTTCTGAGGCGTCCAGGGTGACAGTCTGACAGATGATAAAGTTAAGTGTTCTTAATTTCAAGATTTCTCGTGGTGGAGGGTAACATGTGTTCAGATCCGTTTTCGATTTGGAAATTAAGGCTTCGTACCGAGAACAGAGATTTTTGCGATGAAAAACCCAGATTTGAGCACGAACACGAGGAGTCATCTGGTAACTTGTGTAAAAGGTTATGAATCTCTTCCACTGTTCCCTCCCCTTTCAACAAGAAAAGTTGCCTTTTCACGCTACCAACAAGAGGTTCTTCTAGATCATTGAAATTAGATGGAGTGAAAATTGGAGACAGGAACACAGGGACAAAAGTCCACCAATCGAGTAAAGAGAACTGGTTAATATTTCGATACACCATGAGTGGTGAATACCTGGTGGAAGCTGTTGGTAATATCACCAGTTGCGGGTATTTTAGAGGCTTGAGGTTCGACCACTTCGAATATGAATTCGCAAAGATAAGAGATTGCTCAGATAGGTTCAGAAGACTGAGATTAATGTAAGAGCACTTTATTTTGAGATCACATAAAGGGATTCTGGGGAGAAATGAGTGCAATCATTTGCTTAACCTCGGCTGTCTTTTACGCAACCACTTTGGTTACCGTTCTAACTGAGCAAGAAACAATTATAGCAAGAACGATTTCCTCGGACTTTTTGCATTCATCGTCTACCAATGCCGATCGCTTAGGGTGGAAAACGAGTTTTGGTTTACCTCGAATGTGATTGCACTGACCAAGACGCTTTGAAGATTTGATTCTGCCTGACGATTTAGGAGTTATGTTGGAGGTAAAATTATAACAATCTTCTTTAAGTCTCTTTGGACGGCATATTTGATTTGCCTGATGATCAAGCAGACTGGAGTTTGAGGCTGATTTTTGCTCTGGCACGGTAGGCTCAGAGATAGGTTGTGCAAGAATGATGGAAGATTCCTATTTCTGACTGATTTATCCAAATTCAAATCATCATTGGGCGCCTGGATCAAAGTTCCATTAGGAAGCACCTTTGAAGAGAGGTACAACTGGAGATTGAATGGAATTTATATAAGAATTTAAAGAAACGGTGAGAGCAGATGTGTTAGAAACACCAGAAGACATTTTAGCCTCAATTTTGCAAAACAAAACTTTATTTCTGCAGACAAGCTCTCAAACAATTTTTAAAGTATGGAGTGATCCTTTGTTTGTTGAGAAAAGGATCCTGGTCTTGAAATTGCAAGAATCGTTAGAGATGAAAAATAATATGTACCTGCCAATTGGTATGGTCAAACTAGCCTCCCAAAATAGTCACCAATCCACCGAATTCAATAATAACATGGAATTAAGCGAACTTCCGCAATTTAATCACCAAGGCAAAGACGCTGCAATTTAGCATATTTTGACAAATATGAAAAAACATGCAAATAATTAACAATAAAATTGTTTATTTTGCTTTTCTGGGGCAAAAAATCATTCATTTATATCCATCAATTTGGTAAGCCATCGGAAAAAACCCCGGGAATTAAATTTTATCAGTGTTCTTGCTCCCGTATTTAAAGAAAAAGATGTCTAGCAGCGTAAGAAACGGAAATATGAAACTATCACACAAAGGGCATGAAGATTTAACATTGCCGTATATTTTCTGGTTCATACATCTACAAGAACAGACCTAAAATTGTGAAGAAATTTTATTAGTGCCTTCTACGGAAGAAATCCGTAAACATGAAAAGTGGAACCTCCGAAGTCACCCCATTAAATGAAATAAATATCGGCTGACGAGAATCTCTTTCATTGGTTATATTACCCCAACAAAGGAAAAATTTTGGCCCCCATTCGCTTGCTTACAGTCAATTTGTTAAGTGACCTCTATGCCGATCCTTTCAATCAGTTAAATTCACTACATGTTCAACTTTACTGCATGAATTTTTTGATATTTCAGCTGAGATTCATTGGTCAGAATTATATTGACTGACTTATCCATCGTTTTAATGCATAAACCCAGAAATGCAACCAGTTGAAAAGTATACATATTGAAAACTTCGCTTTCTTCAAAACGACCCTCCTGACACTAAAATATTTTGTTTCGTAAATAAGATAGTAAAATCGGGAAAAGAAAAAATGAAGAAGTTCACTTATAAAAAAGATGTAAAACGAAGTTCCTGAGCTACGAGCGTTGAGATGTCAGATAAGATTTAAATCAACTGTAGAATTAATCCATTATCATAGACAAATGAAATCATCATCAGGAAAATAGAAAAAAAATTTGAAAATTTGTCCCTTGCGCAAAAAAACATTAGAAATTATAGTCCGTGACTCAAGCAGTGCATCGATAGCAACCAGAACTTTCTTTAAAATGTACCGCATTGAATTTTACCCATAATTTAAAAAATGGCACTTAATTTAGACGCATATAATGATAATAAATAATAACAATCACACTTTCCACCAAAGTTTATAAAAATCGTTTAAACAAGACACACAAAATTAAGACATAAGATTTAACTTACCGTTCTGTAAGTATAATGACAAGGTTTGAATCACCATGAGTGTAGGCAACAATGAACTGAGTTTCGTCATCCCTTTCCGACTGTGCAAATTTTCCCTTGACTTTAGAACCGCCAAACATGTTTGGAGGGACGAATAAGCCGGTAATGATTAAGGTAACTTCCACTATTTCACCATCGGTAGTGGTCGTGGTGATCATTGGGACCTATAGCGAAACAAGGAAATATCGAATTAACGGTAAATGGTTGAAATTTAAGGTGACGCAGCATGAAAGCAGAAAAGTTATTAGCCAATCAAGAGGATGTGAGGGTGGCGAACCAATCACACATCAAACAGGTTTTTCGGCATGAATATCAGGGGAGTAAAAAATGACGGGACGTCTTCCGTGTATAAGAGGCTATTCTACGTAATATATAAGCTTGGCTATTTGAGAAAACTTAGTGGAGATGAAAATGTTGAACTTTATTAAACGCAACAGATACTATCAAGTTAAACTTCATTTCAGTATCAGAAGTGAAAAATAAAGATCTATACAAGTAATGACAGTTCTGTAATTCTATAGATGGAGGTAACGCCAATATCCAATAGTTTAAACTAGGTTAAATCAAGGAGCATGCTTTCTTCCGCTATCAGACGAATTCAAAGTGAGTTGTAAAACGCCGGATTGTGAGTGCAGAAAGAAATTCAAACTTTCGCACTTAGAAACCTACACTGTAGCTTAATCACAAACCAAATTGAATTCCAACGAAACGGAAGACTCTCAAGCAAAAAATAATCTCTAATCATAACAAGAACTGTATAGAAATCCAAGGTATCTTGATCCAAGTTAAATTGAAAGACAAATAGCACCGCGACAAATAATATTTCTGATACGACCTTTTGATAAGTTGGGGTAAAGAAAATACGTATGACGCTTGGAATTGTGCTCTTAATCGCAAAATGATCAGAAGAAGTTTAATATAACGATTTAAGCCAAACGATATATATTTGCATTGCGAAGAAGTAAAAGAGTAAATGTCACCAAACCTATTCACGAAAGTATCAAATACAATGTTCGAATAATGTGTAAAATGATGATTAAAAACTACAGGTTTTAATTCAACCGGAGGTCCAATAAGCAACTGGAAAATTACACACACACACACACACACACATATATATATATATATATATATATATATAAAGCAAAGTAAGAAAGAAAGTGGAAAATTAATTAATTAAAAAAGACTAACATATCATTTACCTACATATAAAAGTCGCTAAGTGTCTATTGACCTTGACACAACACAAACATTATTAAAAATAACTTTGACCTTAGAAAATTCACTGATTTACTTTTTTTACCTTTACTATTACAAATTTTTTAATCTTATGTATTGATTGGATTTATTAATGTATCATTTCAATTAAAAATAATATTTATCATATTATTTCTTGTTAAAATTCTGTTATAATACTGTTATTACTGTGGCTAACATTATGCAAGTGAATTGTGTTTCCAAATTTCTAATGCAACTGATGACCTCTGAACTACCGCCTTCATCAAAATGTATCTCTCGGTGTACGTTTGGGTTGTTAAAGATTATCGGCTTTGCATACATATTTTTGGAGTATTTTATACAAATATTTCAAGTACATTATTTGTTTTTTTTCATACATTATTTAAAATCAAACTCAAATGTATTTTTTATAGGCTTTACAGTGTCAAGCCCACCGGAGAAGAATTAATTATAACTGCTGCCTATGCCTTATTTGTTTTCGCTCTTATCGCTCCTCCAAACGTTCTTTTATCAGCTGGTTTAACTGTTGAACAAGTTTGTCATCGTTTATTGGGAAATGAAGATTTATTTTTCACTGCTTATCATCTTCGTAGAACTACCCTCTTGTATTGTCTTTTCTATTGTATACCTCTAGGTAAATTGTAAATATTATTTTTTAGAAAATATACTATATATGAATGACTGTTTAAATATTTTTTACAGGATACTTTCTCTCCCTTCGTTTATTTGGGAACCCGGGGGCCGGATTACAAAATATCGTTGGAAATTACGGCGTTGTTACTTCTTTCGCATTTGTTATCGCAACTTGGACATACATCTACTTGACTTGGTACTCCCATGGAAAGTGGACTGGACATCCAACAATGAAGGAACTGAAGAAAATAGCGCGTAAAATTCCTTCACCAAATACAGTTGCCACGTCCGATGAGATGGAATTTCTTCAGAGTCATCGAAGGTTATGATTTTATATATTAATCAATCTATGAAATGCGAATTATGCGTTCTTTCAAGTATGAAGTTTATAAGGATCGTGAATGTGCAAATCGGGATTATTCCATAACCGCATCGTTAAATTTGTATCGGCTTTTTCTGCTCTTTGAGGGTATTGATATTTGTAAATAATTTTTGTAATATCTTTTGATTAATTATTTGATATGGCATATATTAAGAAACAACATCTTAATCTCATTTCAGAACATGAAAATTTCTTATAATTTCTCTTTCTTTAAAAAATATATCATTATATTATTAATGTGTAAATCTAAATAAAAACAGGGCTCATAATGTGAGGATTGTTGATTTTTCGACTTCATTAGAATCGACTTTCTAATTTTATTTACGGGTTGCAAGCTTGCAAAAGTAGATATTTCAAATCGATTGATCTGGAAATTTGAGTGTTCTGACCTTTTCCATCGGTTTTAACATCACTTTTCGTATTCTGTTGATCCCACTGACCATGTAAACCATCAGAATTGTAGTAAAGCTTTGGGTAGTATAGAAATTTGGAAGGGATATTTTCAGCATTTATCTTTTCATTATTAATAGTTTAAATGGAAATAATTGATATTGGTTAAATTTTTTCCCAAAATTTAGGTTAATTTTGTACCATACGTGTTCTAAATAAATCATTTTTGGGGAGCATCTTGTAGATAGAGTAAGTTAATATAAAAGGGTATAAAGTCCGTTCGAGGCAAGAAAGATAGAAATAGAGACCAAAAGTATAGAATTGTACAAAGGCTGAGAGGAGGCGAGTATCCTGCCAGAATTACCACAGTCCCTTTTCTCTCTCCTAATCTGACCACTGGTCATGTTCATCTTCCCATTGCTGCTGGCGTATTGGCTTCTGTTTGGGCTGCTAGTCTGTTTCTTATTATTCAGTGGCAACCTATTTTTGGTGGTTTATAATTATTATTCCACTTTCAATCCATTTGTTTTACTGAATACATTCACACCTTTTGAATCCATCGCGATTTTGTTTTCTATAGTCCTCGTGGTGTTGTGTCAAGTATCGACAAGGAGTTCAGAATGATGGAGAAGTTCGTAGCTTTCGCTGGTCGCGGTCTGACCTCTTCGTGGTCCGGTAGACGTATCGTCGTTACCCCTTCATGGATTCTCTACTCTCACCGAACCAAATTTCTGCCAATCAGTCAGCTATTTGATGAAATACAAGCCGTTGTCGTGGCAACTCGTTGTATCAATAATCAGACCTTGTCTGCTGATGACGACGAAGAAAGAGAATCGTCAAATCCCTTACTTGGTAGTGGTGTCGTTATGGCAACCATTAGGATTGTCGATACGCGTAATGGAGCTTGTCTTCTTTCATTTGAGTGAGAAAACGCCTTCTCAGCTTCTGTATGAACCTCTTTTTGTGTTTATAACCTTCTTAATATTTTTAGTTTTCCAGCTAACGAGATCGAGAGCTTTCGTATTCATCTTCGATGCCAGTTAGTCTTCGCACAAGGTGTCTCCTTAGAACCCAGCATAATTCAACGTTTTCTTGAAGTATTCACGGCCGCAATCCATGAGAATGATCCAATTGAATGTTCTCCATCTATGGTATGTAAACTTTTCTATTTATTTGATGTTCAGTAGCTTGAATTTTTTAACTGTCGTATTTCGATTTAGGAGCTGGAGAAGTGTATAGGCTGTCTAACTACTCAAACCAACGTTGCTTTGCGTCACTTTTGCGGTTCAAGCGAATGTGGATCTTGCAAATGTCGTCCTATGTGGTGTGAAACATGTCTAGGTCGTTGGTTCGCCTCTCGATTGGCTAATACTCGGGTGCCCACTTCTGATTGGCTGGGTTCTCGGGTTCCATGTCCAACCTGTCGTAGCCAACTATGTGTTCGAGACATTATCCCTTTAAGAAAACTTGAATCTTAGCTTTGTTACTGCATACCCCCTTCTGTCTGCCTTGTTCCACATTTGCTTAAATAACCTATTTCTTGCTTAAAATATGCGTTCATTTATCCTGATTTGGTTTTTTCTTGATAAATTTAAGTATGAGTGAAATTATGGTTATTATTTTCAGGGTTGCTATGGGAACGCAACAAAGTGTCCTTGAAGGGACATCAATTGGTCTTCCTGAAATAGGACTGGGTGAGTCCTTATTGATTATTTGTTATAAAATAATTTTATTAAATTATTGCAAGAAGGATTCTAGCTTATGAAATCCTTATGCAGTAAGGGAAACTTGCCAAGCTATTGCCCATCCTAGTTTTTGGAACTGGACTACTGCAAGAGAGGAAAGAGATGGATGTGGTGATTGAATACTTGTGTATGGAGAAAGTACCCAACTTCCTATGACTAATAAGCTGGAATTGTGTCTAATTAGCAGAGCAGATGTCACATAATTACGGGAAATCGATAATCAGATGACAGGCAGATAAATAAATTATATTCGGAACGAAGTATAGTTTGGTCAAATGGATAAGTAAATTGTCATAACAGATAAATGTAGGTATGAAATAAGGGATCTGAAGACAGGACAGTTTGAGGCCTGTTTTGTGGTTGAATTTGCTATTGATGGTATATTGAATGTCAACAGTTTTTTAGATTAGGAAGATCGTTGTAAATACTGTTAATGTTAGGTATTTAGATGATGGTTGTTAAAGTGTTGCTCAAAAAGGTTATTTTGAAGAACAAATACTCAACGCTGTCAAAATCTCTTGAAACTTACACTACAGAAATTGAAAAATTCCAATAATTCGGCACTTACGTACAAATGCTTCGCTTTTAGAAGGAGAATTTGAAAAAATTCCTTGATAAATCCCACTAATAGTTGCTCCATTCCATTAATAAACGTAAGTGTCACACAATAGAAGGGTTTTCCATGTGTCAATGTCATCGTAATGAATTATCTCTGAACAGGGTGACCGATCACCAAAAATCCGCAGATATCACATCCGGTAATCAAATGTTGACATGTAATACTCCAACTAGATGCTATGAAATGTATTGGTAAATTAGTATTTAATCCATTCGACAAGAAGGTTCTTTCAAAGAAAAGGTTTGGATGGCTGAATGCAAGACTTTTAATGATGTATTGTATTGAGGGGCGAGGCAAGTGAAATTAAAAATTCTGATTTTGAAAGCACAAATCTCTACATTATACGAGCTGCGATTGTTTTCTCTTTGTCTTTGAGATTTAAATGGCCTGAGATATTTGAAGACGCTGTTTCCTTCTTTTTTTCTCACTGTGGTATCTAGACTCTTAGTTCCCCATTAGTTACATCCTCAAACCGGTTTGTTCTTTTAATAGTCAAGAATGCAGGATGATAGTGGTTTATATGAATTTCAACATTATGATTTCTTTATATTCTTACCGTTTCAACATGTTAAATGTTGAAAATAGTAATTCTTGCCGTTGTTAATAATGATTAAACCGGTCTTACTCACTATAGGAGATCGTCAAGGATCCTTGGCATCTCTCCCCGGTGTTAGTCTTCCTATATCTTCCGGTATACGACCCACTCTACCACATTCCATGATAGCCAGATTTCGCCCTGATGCTGCTCAGAAGCGACGTCAGCGTCCAGTCTCTTGTGTTATTCCAGACCCTGCAGGAACTCCACGAGGTCAGATTGTGGTTGTTTCGCCGGCTCCTCGAAATCTCTACAGATCTTCCTCCACCCCAAAAGTGTTTGGACCATCAGGCAAATGGAGGGAAGATCCGCAATGGGAGATCTATCAGTTGGAGCATCGAGTACCAAAATTTGAACCCCTAGCTAAATGGAGGGATTTTGAAGGTCGCGATCCTACACCAGTATATTGATCCTGAACTTTGGTCCATTCCATTGAGATTGATTAGAAACTTTACAAACTTTGGTTTCATTTTAGTTGGTTGAGATGGTGAAAATTTATAAGAAACATTATTCAACTGCCTCGGATATTGTTCTTCGCAAACAGGATGAAATTCTTCGGCTTGAAAGGAAAGTAAGATATTGCACTATTGTTTCTGTCATTTCTTATTCTAAACGCTTTGAATTTTAAGTATTTAACCAAATAGCCTTTGGAGTTTAGGTATTTTTCATTCTTTTTTTTGTCGTTAATATTTTCGTCGTTCTGAATAATACAAGCTGCTGGTCGTAGAATATGACCAGTTAACGAAAGAAATAGCTGTTTTTGCCACCGTATTTTGGGATTATTTTTGGCTATCTACGCCCTATCGTCTCCTGAGTAACACTTTGTCAAAGCTTCTTGATGGGTTGGCGTCTTTATATCTCCCAGTGACACCACAATTCCAATATCCATTAATGAGTGGGTATATTTCATTTATTGTTTTTCTCTTACGTAGTTTGAATTTACTTCCAAATGAGTCTAATCGTAGTTATTTTCCGATCGCATTGCTCTGTCGCTTCATAGGAATTACTAGAATGTTCCTGATTTCTCCTCACTGATTTTTTCTCTTCTATTTACCAACATTTATACGGACACTTTTTGCCGCTTTATTATTTTTTGCCCTTGGAAGTGAAAATAAAAATTTTACATGTTTTAATCATTTAAGCATTTGAACAAAGAGAACAGCAAACGATTCCAATATGATGTGAAGCAAAAGAAGGGTCAAGAAGAAGCAGATGCTGAAGTCAGGTCATCAAGAGTCTTTCTTTGTTCGAACTATATAAGAAGTGGTTTGTGGTCAGTGTTCTCATGAGGGGTATAGCTTACTTTGTAATATCCTAGTATTCGGATTTCAGAAATTAACCCCTTGTTTCATGGGTAAAATTGTGCCCTCGAGACTCATAGCTTGCTGATCGGCGGATTTAATTCAGTAGCTGGTTGTGTCACCTCAGTTTGCTTTTCCTTGTTACAGTTAAGAGTAGGTAGATAAGATTAGCAACGATTTATTATTACTAACCTTGTAATTGTTCCGTATTGATGCAGCTTGAATTTGATTCAAAACGGGCTCTGGAGTCAATGCAGCTTCGTCAGCGGGGTGGTGCATTTCAAACTTCTTTACAGCAAAACAACTCATCATCATTATCATCTCCATCCCCTCCAACCATGACAATTACTAAGGCAGCAGGAACCTATCAACTGGGAAAGATTGCCAAAGGAATCGAGGAATTGAATTGTCGGTTCAAAGCGTGTGACAAGTTGTTAAATGATCTGAAACTCCAAGCTGAGGAAATTGATATGGTTATGGGATCTGAGTGTGAAAAAGTTGGATCATAGATGATCTCTCTTGATTTGACCTTGCTGTGTCTCACTGCATTCCATTTTGATTGTCGTAACCTTCTGTTTATACTTGCTATGTATTTTAATAGATGTAACGTTGATTCTCTCTTGATTATCTAATGACTACATTATACTGAAATATGGAGTTGATTATTTCCTTGATTTTTTAAAATGAAATGACCATAGTAATCATGGCAAAAAATATTCGTGCCTTATGAAGAATTAAAAAGTATGAAATAGGAGAATCTGTCTATGCTATAGCATTCTTTCTCGAAACTATAAGAGACTAGGTTTTGACTGGTATTTTTAATGAGCCGTACTACATATTTTAACACTAACCGGACCTCAAATGTTTTTAGACAGCCTCAGTACAATCGCAATTAGTAAGTTATACCCATTTTTCCATGGAGAGACGATGATTTTGATTATTATATGTACAGTAATTACAAAAAAAATATATATGTTATATTGGTGGAAAAAGTCAGGACTTTTTTCGAATCTATAAAAAGAGAAGGTTAAATTATGACGGAGTTTTATTAGTAAAGAGGCGCTAGGACGCCAATTCGAATATTTTCAATGCTCAAGAGCGAACGCATTCCTGATGCAAGGTATGGAAGACCACCAGTGAGGAACCGATCGTTGCCAATATTGACCAATCAGTCAGCCAATCATTTATCACATGTCTAATTCTATGTAAATAAATTTATTTTCTTAATAAATCGGCCGTCGTTTGGCCTACAAGTAGTATTCCTTCTTTTTCCTGGAATCTGAATGGTTAACCCATCACACTGGGACAACTGAGCGTTATAAAAATGGGATAAGAGATCACTGATGAACGATTTCCTCTTAATTTATGCTGTAACGGGTATATACACCGAATTCCAGAACAAAGAAAACATGTTACTCATTAATATTTAACATAAATCCACTACTAACTAAATTCATTGCTTTCCCGTTCCGCTCGGTATTGGGCAGAATTTAGTCTTGCTTTGCATTTAGTCATCGAATAACTGCCCTATTCTCTTTGTATTAGCTAGTAATGCATAAACAATAAATTATACACTAATTAAGAAATGTTAACGAAGCCTGGCCTCGGTTTCGTGAGTCACGTGCTAACAAGGTTTGAGATAAATGAAGATAAAATTTATTTGAAGTGGTTATAATTTTTTGAATCAATAGATCAGGTAAACAGCTAAAAATCATGCTACTTTTTCGGCCTGTGAAATATGAAATGAATTAAAGTGACAAAATCGATCATCATAATCAACCGGTCAATAAACACTAGGGATTTTTGATAAGAGACCTATCAGTAATCCAGAGACAGAATTATGAAATTTGAATTTTAGAATGCAGGGTAATAAATTGTCCATTAATAGAATATTCCACGACCCGAGTTCAAAGTTCAAATGAAGTAACTCTTGAAGATTTCGCCTTGATTCCTTATTAAAATTTTCCTTTAAAATTTAAATTGCTTCCCAGAATGAAAAATTGTAATTTTTCTGCCTTACTGTGGACAATGACAATAATTTTGAAATCGAATTACTTAAATACAACTGGTTGTTATTTGGTTATTAGACGTGAAAGAAGTACCAAGTTAGCCATAACCAATATCTCAGATCAAAATTTTGGTGGTGCTTTCAAACCAACAACAATTCATTCATACATTCTGGTCAGTAATCCATTCCCCGATGTTTGCAAAAGATCTTCATGCCTAGAATTTAATCGAATGAACGTTAAATCCTGATGGAGTATGGCTCTCTGGATTCCTTTATTCCTCCATCCAATTTCCATTTTGGACTTTCCTACTTCATGCTTAAATTCTCTCCCATGATTAATAATTTTTACAGAGGATAATAACAATAAGCAATCAAATCTCTCTATTGAAATATTGAGCAAATCAAAATCTTCCGTATTAATATTACTTTAATGAGCTCTGCTCTGTTAAAATCATGTCAGTTCCGATAATATCTTGGATGCTATAAGAAATGGTATATCTCGATCGGATAGACTAAGTATATAGCCGATAATTTCTGGATCTAATTAATGCGAGCTCAATCAGATAACGGGAAACAAAATTAAATTTGGAACACTAGAAAGTAAAGCGGTTGACCGTATCCACGACATAAAAATGCGAACAATCTGATTCCACTGATTATATTTTGCAGGAAACTATGGATGCACTACCTTTATTTTCTGCTTTTACTCATTACCATTCCTCCTAACTCATATTCGATTCTAAATAGGGCTAACGTATTCGGTTCTTCCCCATAAAACCCATATTTCGGATCCCGTTTCATCTGCTAAGTTCATTGCATTCAATTCTAAAGAAACCTGCTCGAATGAAAATAAGAATCTTTGATATGCGATATTTTGGAATTTAGCGGTCTAATCCATCTAAAAAACCAGGCGATGTGGTTTGGGTATGTGTTCATTGGTTGCCTGGGTGACTGTGGTTTGGTGGAACCTATTTAAAAATTGATAAATTCGCCAAATTTTCTTTCTTATATACGTTCACAGGATTCTTTGTTTCATAAAATAGCACGCGCCAGTGTTTTAACTTGACAATCTTATGAATACTTTGTTTTATTTGACGAAATTCAATATCATAAATAATCAATAAATTAATGAGAGGATTTTTTATTTAATGCCTAAATTTTGGCAGAATGCCTCCAAGTATAATTTTTTAAAGAAATTTTGGCATTTATATTATAATGTTTTAATAAATACAGGTTTAATATACTGTTTGAAATTTGACAAAGTATCTTGAACTTCAAATTTTTAAAAGGAATGATTTTAAATTTTTTAAACTGCGTGTGTCACTGATGATCAGCACCAATCTTACCCAGTTAACATTTCATCCATTTCTAGGCTTCTTAAGATTATACCTTTCTTTCACAAATAATTTGAATTTTCAGGCCCATATTTTCGCCTTTAGCTGGAGATATCCCACTATTTTACTTCACTGGCGGACGCTTTCTTTCATTGGTCTCTGCGTTACCCTACCGGCGGCCTTCTAAATGTATTTTTCAAGCCAAAAGAGGATAAGGACATTTTTATACTGAAATCAGGGAAAAACATAGTCGATTCCTTGCTAAAGCTCCTTTCTGGTGTTTTATTCTCTTATCCAAAGGTTGAATATCATATTCTGAAGCCCTCTTCCAACATCAGCGATTTGGGCTTCCTTGAGTGCACCTATCTTCAAAATCGTGAGGGAGTAATCCTATGGCCTATATTGTGCTTTACGTTTTTCCTTTTGATAATGTTTGTTATTCTGGGATGTCGAATTAGGCGAAAGAAGGTACGTAACTTCATAGAATTTCATATATACTAAACGATTACCTAATGAGGATACTAACTCAATTAAATATAAACATTTTTTCACTTAAAAAGATTTTATTAAATAAACTCCATTTGGCGACTGAACACTTTGATATCGGTTTTCGGCGCCGATTTATATACAAAACCACAAGTTTCACAAAGCACATATTGAATCCATTGTTCTTTTCACTCTCCATTAC
>CAADRB010000007.1:3288729-3427941 GCA_900708905.1 Hymenolepis diminuta
GGGGGGAAGGGTTCAAGAAGAAGCAAGTAATGAGGTCATTAAATATGGAAGCACAAAAAGTATAGTTGACTTTGTAATGGTCAAATGTTCAAATTTAATGAAAGTACACCCAGACTAAAATGATGCTAACTAATATTATTTCTCCAAAAATAGGGAATTCATGATTTTTCTCAATTTGATTGTAGAAATCGGGTTCGCGATTAATGAAAAGTCGGAAGAAGTCTTGGCTACATAGTGAAGTAATAGTGCAAACTTTTGGAATAATTGCACTATTACTTTGTTTTGTATTTGTTGAATTTTTCTTCGTGGAATCTAAAGAACTCACTCAATTTTTGGGTGCTCTGAATGATAACAGATCCCTGCTAATTGAAAGGACTAAACACCTTTCTAGCGCCACTTACGAAGTGCTAAATTTTGGATTATCTCAAGGACGAAAAATAATCAATTCCTTGATGATACATCTATCACAAGATATAATGGTAAGCTTTACAGAGTTCTGAAACCAATTACTTAATATATATTTAATTTGTCAGTTTTTCGTTAAAGTTATTTCCTACCTTCTGTAAATTTCTCTAATCAAAATGAATGTAAATAATGTTTTCAGTTGAAAAATTTTTTTTCGTGTGTTTTATCATTACCCACAACAAGATAAAAACATTACAATTGTTCAGGGTGGGACGTAAATTTCTTTAATTCTAGGAAAAAGGCTTTTATGGTTTGAATGAATTAGGCTTAAAGACATGCCCTCTAAAATTCCATGGTCTTTAAGGCTAACGAGAATCAACGACCACAGCAGTGGAAGGAGAAAGTGGGACAAACATATTGTAAGAAAAAGTGGCAGTCACTGTTTTATATCGAAGACGTTTATATTGGCAAGATTTAATTAAACAAAAATCGTTACTAATTGGGAGGAGAATTTCGCAAAATTTTTGAGTAAATTTTGAAAGTGATCTAATGCAAAGTTACATAATTTGTAAAAAAAACTTGGAGATTGAATAAATGCCGCTGCTGGACACTAATAGTGGTGACTAAATCAGAGAGTAGTAAATAGTCCAATAAGGAGTAGATGAAAGGGGGTGAAGAGAAAACAACGTCAGGGTATCCAAAGAGGATTTTGGTTTGGATTGTATAATGTTTATTTAATTAAAAGTACATGTTCGAAACTTGCGTTTCGGTCCCTGGATTAAACGACAACTTTCTTCCACGATTTCCAGAGCTTCCAGACAGGTTAATTAATGAAGATGTTCGCTCTAACCACTTCCATTTTTCTTTCTCCCAAAGCAAATTTTCATGAATTTAGCGTAACAGTGCTCACTTGAGTTCTGTCAAGGTGAACTCTAATTGTTCTAATTTAAAAGTATTTAATTATCATCAAATTTTTATTAAACATTCATTAACGTCATGTTCAGATGTAGATGTTCTACTTGTTCATAAGATTGGCCTATGTGAACTAATAATACTACTTAATTTATAGAGGAATTTACAGATCTATGCTTTGAATTTGTATTTCATATAGAATAATTTTAATACAAAATCAGGTTTGATGTCCTCATATAAAATTAATGATCTTCTAACGACCCACATGAAACGATAGCCTTTACCGAGTGAGAGGGCAAAAGGGAAAGTAGTACCATATTTGTAATTATTTGAAGCCTAAATATATTACAAATTTAATCTTACATTATCTCAATCTTATTCATGCTCCGTTCCATCTGGTAAATACTTGACCCATTTACTCCACTGCCACATATTTGTATATCGTGTGCTGTATTCCCATACATTAAAGTCCAAGGTACCATTAAATCATGTTTACAGGTATCCAATCATGTGTGCAATTTCATTCCCTATTCATTATTGGTCCATTGCCCATTTATTCAATTCTATTTGTGGTATCTATTTCTACTCATTGTCGATTAGAATGCATAGTTCCTAACGACCTACGTCCGTGCTTAACTGCCTGCCGATCATTGCGTGTGAAGTGCCATCAATACATTCCTGTGTATACCCCGCTTAATACAAATATCCTGATAGTACCGTTATTCCATTCAGTACGTTCTTCACGCTATTTAAATTTTTTGGACTTCTGTTCCACTGGTTTGGTACCACTATTAGTTCGATATCATATATAATTCGATACACAACATTTGGCGCGAACTTCAAAGCACAACAATAATTGACAATTGGAAATGAAGGAGATGGAAAGAGAGGGAGGAATAGAAAGAGGAAGTGGGAGAGAAGAGTAAGACGTTAACACTGAGCGGGATAACCCAGATTGTGATCGGCAGACAAAGTTGGTTATGTTTTGGGAGACTGACTATTTTAATTCTGCTTAAATCATTGTATGATTGCAGAATAAGCAACCAATCAAAGGTCTCGTTTGCTGAAAGCTGATGTTGCCTCGTCTTTCTTCTTCTTGTGGCCCCTCTCAGCAATTTCGCAGATTTGTTCTAACATAGATAATTCATTCAAGGATGTCATTCAAAGTAGCCCTGTTTGTCGTAGTTGCATGTTAACTATTTTCTTGCATTCAACTGGGAGTAGTATTGGCGGTGACTGCATTAAAATCCTCTTCCTCCATCTTAGCAAACTCTTCATCCCAATGGGAATTGCCGTCCTCTCTTTCACAGTTCCTTTTGAGTAACTATTCTGCTCCATCTCCTTTTCCAGAGCAACCGAATTTTACTGCTCATCTGCTACCCTCATATTAAGAATTCCCGAAAACCACCTCAGCAACCATACAAAGATGCTCTAAAACTAACGTCTCTTGGGTCGTTTCCACCGCCATGTTCCCCTCCTAAAATCTCTGAAGTGCTTTTAACGAATTGGTTCCGAAGTCATACAGCCCATAGCTCCTACTGTAGGAAAGTAAAGATTCTTCGATCATTCTCAAGCTTACAGCGATAAAATCTATTCGATTATTAATTAATCGTTTAAGGTATTTAAGCGGTCAGCTGTTCGCTAATTGGCTCTACTTTAGTACATTTTAGCTAAAATTAAAATAATTTTTTGAGTATTATTATTTGATATTTTATTGTAAAACGTTCTCAAACATTAATATCAAATTATAATGTTGTAAATAATATATTATATATCATACTATTATTGACATTTTTCTTGTTATGTCGAGACATTAGGAAGCATGTTATTTTTTTAAAACATGGGCAATCCTTTTATCAAGGAGATATGTTAACATTTTCTTTTGAACAAAGGCATTTTATACTTTTTACCCGTCTCAAATTGTTAATAAAAGGTAATACTGTCATAGGACCACATTTCGATGATTATTTTTTCCCATATCTTATCGTGTTTATTGACAAATGGAAATGTAGAGGAACCGAATAAAGAAGGATTTGGAAGAGCGATAGGAAGTAAGCATGGTGTTGTCAATACTGAGGGAAGGTCAGTGTGAAGCAGACAAAATGGTGTACGATAAGGGAGTTGAAATACTTCGCGTTCTTTGTTTTTTGTTGAGTAACTGGCAAAATGAGCTGGGGTTTGAATCAATAGGTGAGCAATAAATAAAGAAACCATGTACATATTAGTCAATGGCTGCAGATAGTACAAATACTACGAGAAAATTTTCGCTAATAAGAATTGAATTAATTAGGATCTTTTATTAAAAAATATTGTTTTCCTATAGACCAGTTTGCAAAATCGATCGGATGAAATAATCGACATGATTTATCAGCACTTCCAACTTCTTGAAATGATCACAATTCAGTCCGAAATAACTCGGCTAATTGGAATTCAAATAGAAACTCTTCCACATACCTTCTCGAAAATCAGTAATAAGATGGAGGCTGTTTCAAATTATATTACTGCTTTAATTGACAATGAACAAGAATTAATTAAATATCTTTCAAACGAATGTGGAGGTGTTGAAATGTGTGTTAACTTGATTGTAGGTTGAATATTGTTGTTATTATCAGTTTCCATAATATGTAACCAAACCAATTGCATTAATTAATGCTTTTATTAAACAATAAGTGGAAATGTGTATTTTTGATGAAAATTCGTTTATTTTATGGGATTTTCAGTAAATCATTATCAATCACTTTTAGAACCTCTTAAATTCTTCTGTTAGTCAGCTGACTTCCGTTACTTTTCAACGCAATGCTGTTCCAAATCTAATAGCCAATTTAAAAGCTTTTCAAACTCAACTAAACCCCTGGTTCCAAGTTGTCAGAAACTTCAATCAGTCTCTTTCTGACCTCCGAGTTAAGCTTTCTAACAATCCCAAATCATTTGACTTGAAACTATCCTCGTCAGTTGAAGCGTCATGGAAGCGTTTTGAAACGTGGGGCTTCAAGATGCTTCAATGGATTGAGGGGTTCAGTGAAAATATGATTCCAGTTGTGGATAAAATATTGAAAATCGGTGTTACTGCAATTGTCAGTACTGTCAGTGGAATTTTTGCGACCCTGATAGTACCCGTGCTAATTTTCCTGGTGGGCTTTATTTACGTCACAGTTATGGAACAATGCTTTGGAAATACAAGTAAGTTTTCCTTCCTACAATAAACAATGGATTATCTTCACAATTATTTATTAAGTGATTAAATATTTTGTCGTTTCAGTAACTTTTAAATAAACCTTGAATCAAAATGCAGCGAATAAAATTTACCTAGTTAAGTAATTAGACGCATATAAAACGGTATTGTTGCGGATGCTACACCAATAAAACTGATAAATAGTAATCCTCTTATGATGTCTCAATACCCTCTAGCAGAGTGCTCTTGTCTAAATTTGCCTTCTATATTAGCTAGGCTGTGCTCAAACAAACAGGGACAAAGAAGGTATTGAGTGGAGAGAGTTTATTGCTCAATTATTGTTCGATGCCAAAAGCTTAGTCATTAAATATCTTCAGCGCTACGCTACAAGGATACTGATTGCTGATTGGCTGGGAAGGCCTCCACACGCACGGCCGCGCTTGTTCGCTACAAGATCGGTTACACACAGCACTTTCCAGAATGTTCTAGCGCTAGTGAGGTTCCCTTGATTAGCCTTGGTAGTGTTGCGAGCTCCACAGTACTAACCATAAGAATGCATGATAATTTGTTTTATTGAAAACCATACAAACATTAAAATACACAAGAAGGCTGATTAGATTATTCTTCATGAGAACTATATACATGTGGAATTTGGAGGAAAATAAGACTAATGGGGAAGCACATGCCAGCGAGAACCTGAAATCCACACAATCACAGATCAGTGCTGTTTGAGACGGAATTATCCATGGTGGCAAGATGGTTGTTTCCTCCATTCTTGCATCCTTGTATTTTTTTCTTAATATGTCCTTGTATCTTCCTTACTCTTTTTTAGACCTTTTAGCTCTTCATTTTATTTTACCTTATCTATAGTATTATTCGTCATTAAGTTCTTCCCTAGTAATCATTGGATTTATAAAAAAGCAGAATTGAGCGCACGTTTACAAGTTAAACGCATTTGAGACGAAAGTATGGTGGCCAGACTTACGTCGTTCGATTGAAGCACACGTCAATACACCACATATGTAAGAACGAAGATAGCCATGCGACTGATATGATGAATCATTCAAGGATTAAATTAATCATATTAAATCAAGATAGCAAGCCTAGACCCTATATCTATGATCTAAACCTACCTGTCAATTGATATATGATATATTTCAGGAACTCCAAGAACTCCAACATTAGCCTGTATTTCAGGGGCAACTTGGATCTTTGGTTTATTATCAATCGTAATAGTGCTTATAACTGCTCTGGTTATCTGTACGACATTTGGAAGTTCTTTCCTCTTTACGGAAGGCACTATTTATTTCATGGAATATTCGGATTATCTAAAGAAAACAGATCACATTTTCAATGGCTTCATTCGTGGAATCTGGTCGCAGATAGAGTTAGAACAGGAACTAGGTCTGCCACCTCCGAAAAATGTATTCAGTATACTTTTGAACGAATGTAAACAGTCAAATGTGAGCCTCTTTTCATTGATCGGCTGGAAGGAGTTTCCCGCAAAATCAAAATTGCTCTTAAAAGATCAGTATCCAAATGTATTTCAACAATGGAAAGAGTAGGTTATAGCCTCAAATTTATTTGTGGTTTGGAGTACTTTTTTATTAAAACTTATTTTCTTTGAACTATTTGCATTTTTTTGTTATAGTTTCATCTCTCCAATTTTTCAACAGTTGCAAAAGACATTTTTAAAAGAAAGCGATATATCAAGAATTAGAATGAGTCTAGGAGAGATAGCCGCAGTTCAGAATTCAATATTAGTAAGTCTATAACGGAAAGAACATATCTACTCTCTACTTATATAAATTTAAGTAAAAAAATTATATGCTTTCATTTCAGCTTACCCAAGACGAATTCTCACCGAAGAAACTTGAGCAAGTTCATTTGGAATTGCTATCAAAACGTATGGCCTCCATAAAATCCACGGTTCCACAGGCTGAAGATAGCATTGACAAGTTTAATCAACTTTATCAAAGAATACCGGAGATTCAATCTGTAATGGTTAACATCACGGAGGCATCCAGACAATATCAAACGCTTGACGAGTTAGAATTGATTGCTGGTAGCTTCCTTAATTGGTTGGAGAAATTGTCTAAGGTAATCTGAGTGCAATTTTTTTTTGTTACAATGAACACTTCCATCAGGAACTTTCTGAATGCTTAACTTAGGTTACATAGTAGTATGACTGTCAGCAGCCAAAGTTGCTAAAACCCATTAAAAAAAGTGGAACAGCCAAATTACTACGAAGGTTCAAGTGATAAAAAAACGGAATTAATTAGCAGCCTGGTTAGCCAGTAATTCTGATTTGATGAGGTTTACTTTAAGTGGCATCTTTTCGGAAGCGAATTCGGGTCAGGACATTAAAATATCTTACCCCTTATCCTTGCAGATAGTTATTCAACAAAGTGGCGCTAATCTCAACGGTAAAACTACTTTAAGAGTTAGGCTAAGAGATATACCCTTTCAATACTAATGGGTTTCATAAAAGGTAACTGAAAATAATAGTCCTTTCCAAATGTGAAAATCAAGAATTGAGTAGAATCATGTATATGTTGGAAAATTGTATAGAAATGAGAGAGGAAAAGAGCAAGGTTAAGGAAGACAAAAGCAAAATTGGAAGAGATCAAGTTTTAGCGCTGAATGAGTGGAACTCGAAATGATATAAATAGGATGATTTTAAGTCTGACGATGGATTTTTCTGATTGTGCATTCCATGTTCATCTATGAGTAACCACCGAAAAACACCGTCGTTTAATTGGATCAGCACGGAGTAATGAGTCAAAGTAGTAGAATGCTACAGCTACTTTAACTAGCCTAAGGCTAGATCAGTAGTGCTAATTATATTTAAATTGATCAAAAATTCAGTCTTTCTAATATTTTAGGAGTTAGAAAATCCTTCAAATTTGGAAGCAGCTATATCTGATTTACTCAAGGAGATATTCAATCAATTTGGCAGTAGTCTCACAGTCGTAATGCAGTCATTCTTTACCCAACTAATCTCATGTTCAACTTTACAAGGAGCCTTCTTGGAACTTTTGGAAACTATCTGTGGAAAACGTGGACTTTTACAGGAAATTTTTGCCTGGGGTTTAATCGTTTGGATCGAAGCCGTAATTTTATTAATCATTATTCTTCTCGTCATATATGGTCTATATTCTCTCAATGAATCAGTATCTACTGAACCCGATGAAGTGATCACTAGATTTTAATGAAAGTTTGACCAGCGATTTTTTAAAATGTAATTGGGATATTTTCTGATTATTGAAATATTTGACAAATTTTTAACGATTATGCAACAGAATTACGATTTAATTCAAAGGTATTTTTATGTTACCATATATCTTAGAAATTTTGGTAAAGAATTCAGGGCGGGAACTTTGCTTTAGCTAACTAGCTTCCTGATATTTCGTTAGCATGCTGCTGAACCTAAATTGTAAACAAACATTATTGAAGGATCAAGGAACTATATGCTCTGCAACTCGAGACCACCGTTTACGGAGTTGCCTTTCTTATAAGTTGGCGTAAATGTTTCAACTACTTATTTAAAGAGAAGTCAGGCAGAATGGTGTTCAAGATCGGTCACCTCACGTTCAGCATCATCAGTTACTATTCACCAACCCACTGTTCTGATTCTCTGTGAGAGAACATAGCAGTTCCGCGTAGCACTACCGAAACTCTACCAACATCCATAGTCTTAATACAAATTTTCGTATTGCTCTATTTCAAATAATGTAAATATGGCCAAAGGATATCATTCTCAATGCAACTACTCTTCTCTGCTGATCTTTCAGATCTCACTTATTAATGTCTTGACATGAATTGATTGATTAACAAAATGACGATTAGAGAGCGTATAATTGATCAGTATTAAAATACAATGATTTAAATGGTATAAATATACTTAATATGTACCAAACAAACAGGAGTATGGTACAATTAATAATTTTACATTTCTGGTCTAGATGTCGTGATGAACTCTTCAAGCTTTATTCCAATCAAGTTCTTGAGAAAATCCAAAATTATTCCCTCAATTTCTGTAATGAAGACTTTTCTCCATGAATATAAACACTAACAACATCCACAAACGGCGAATCCATATCCAAGGTGACTTTGGGACGTTCCAAGTCCTTGTAATTAATCGTAATGTTTAGTTGGACCTGCTCAATCTCTGATTTTCCTTGGGCCTGAAATTGAAAACAAGGGTTTGAAATGTAAATTTCAGCAAAAATTGTTTTGAAGAATACTTACAAAATCAGGACTGGTGACAACGAGATTGGTGATATTGAGACAAGCGTTGGCTGAATGGATAGTTTGTCCATTAATTAATCTCTCTTTGAATACTACGAGACAGGAATGGATAATACTCTTTACAGACTTAATACCGAGTTATTTACGGTTACAGAGGAGATACTGATCAAGACGTTCTAGGACTTCACTGGGAGAAGGTTTTCCAGTTATTTCCTCGTAGTTTTCGGTTTGAGCTGAAGCCAGTGGGAAAATCAGAGCTAATGCAGAAATCAAATAAAGAACATTCATTGCAGAAATTGTTATCTTACTAGTAGAGCAATTAGACCATGCAGAGATATATATGATCGTGATGCCTACTGTTTGGAAGATCCTTTTCTCGCCTTGTGGTGCTGAATCGGTGTCAAGGTAAATCATAGAGCTACTGGATGAACTCGTATAGTATGACCTGACTACCCTAATATATAAATCTGCGCTAAAACTATTGGGTGGGATTAATGCGATTGTAGTAAAAGCAATAGTGGAGTAAGAATTCATATAAACTTATGGAAATGCATATTAGGCGATTCAAAATCACAATAAATAACGATTTGATTTGATAAATTCAAATATCAATTGAATTTATCTGCCAATCCCTTTTAGTTAACAAAAAAGTAAATATAACCTAACATGAACATGTCACGGATCTTCGAGGTTGATTTCACATAGACAAATAGCACTAAATAGGACCATTTGATAATGCGACTGAGTGTCCTTTTACTCTATTAAAGTAGGATTCTTAAATTTGCCGATAGTTATAAGTATATTGAAATATAATACCTTCAAATAAGTTAAAATAGTGCTTATTATGCAGAATAAGTTACATGCGTCAAGTTCTTTTAACACCAATTTAACTAAATATTGAAGGATTACCAAAATATTTCCTTGTTTTTTCGCCTTTTTAAGTATTATTAATATAGTTCGATCGGAAGAGGAATCATTTTTCAGTTATTACGTTTATTCGAGCTGTTTGTAAACGTTTTAGTTGGAGAAATTTGATCAGCTCTTTGTATTCGCCTTTTTCGCGATAACTCAGTTTTCGTCTGTAAAACCTAACCCCACATTGGTTACATGATTATTGGTACAGACGCTTGATCCTTACACTCTCACTATATCCGTCTACACTTTTCTTTTTCTGATTTTACACTTTCTCTCTAATTCGACTTCCAATTATTGCATCCACTAAATCATGCTTTGCTCGTGACTCAATCATCTGAATAACAGGTGCACAGATTGTCTATTCTTTGCCGATAGTCTTGGTTTTAACTCCTACAATATCGTTTCGGCGGATAAATCAAATATGCATTAACCGGTAGTGTAATTATAATAGCTCATGGCTAACCCAATTTCAGTCCTCTCAAGTTTAACAAATTTGGAAATAATTTGCAATTAGTCGGGAAATCGTAGTCAGCATTCGGTAAATATCCGGGGATTTGGTTCGGAATATTTAATCAATAAAAGTGTTATTACTCGCTGAAATTAAGTAGGAAATAATATCTCTCTATAGGCTTAATATGTCTTACTTTCAGATGCATTCTAGTCCATGGTAGTGCTTTCAAAATTTCTTGTACGTTCATGATACCGCGTTCAACATGCACGCTTTCCAAACCAGAGATCATAAGAACGACGTTCATCACTACGCATCCTGTGAAGTAGTTGATCGATCGTACAGGTCGATTCTGATCAGTAAGAGGGATGGCAAAATGCGAGTATCTCAAAAGTACAGCTTAAAGACACTTACGCCTATAAGTAAGTCAAGTGTTACTAGCACTTCTTATAATGAACCCAAAAAGTTTTCAGAATTTTCCTTACAGCATATTTAAGGTTTAGATCAAATTCATGTTTTGATCTCATAATAAGCTTCCAAAGTGAAATGTTTTATAGTCATTGTTTTTCATGTAAATTTCAGCTTATTATTTTGAGAAAATTTATTTAGAAATAAAAATTCTTGTCTTCCTTTGCACTCAAACTAAGTGAAACCTGCTCTCTAAATCCTAAATATCTCATCTTATTTACAGCTGTGATAAAACAATGACTCAGAAATCGAATTTAACTCTCGAACACTGTCATCAATCACTAATGGGGCTTACGTCCACCACACTAAACCTCGATAGTGTAAGTAATTTAATATAATTACAACTAAGCTTAAGAGTAGAGAGGAGGGGGGAGGGGAGGGGAGGGAAATGGCAGGGATGATAGGTGCATATAATCTGGCCAAATTTTTGAGGGAGAGGGTATACTCAGACGACTGGTTATTCATACAATACCCTCTCCCCATACATCCTCACTCTACGGGATGTTATTTAATTAATTAACCTCTGATTTTCCTCACCTCAGGCTTTTAACCAGATTAGGTCGTGTGGTTAACTAGATATGCATTTCAAAATTACTCTCCCTCCCTCACTTCCTTCGTTTCTTGCTCCTAAATGAAGAGAAAGTAATTGTGCGACTACTTGTTCTTCTCTTGGCGATAGTAGAACACATGTATTTTCCAATTAGTTAAATAACTTTTCTCTCCGCGGTATCAGAAACCTTTTTTCGAGAAGGCGATAGGGTTTTTTAAGAAGTATCGTAGAATTACCAAGATAATATAATTAAATTAAGAATACATGTAATAAAATAGAGAAATGATTTTAGGAAATCTTTTGGGACATGATGCTTTATTAAAAGTAATAACAGTTGTAGCATTCCCTAATAGTAGGAAAAACAGCTGCCCCTTAGGAAGTTAGCATTAGTATTGTCGGTGTATATCAAGAGGGAAAATTACAAACTTTACGCATGGTTACTAAGGGCACTAATGGTGATAGTTTTGCAATATCAATCAGTCAGTGAACGTACTTGCTGTGATTAAAGCTCTTCGTAATGAAAAGGGGATAATAGCTCTAAAGGTAAGACTGCCTTCAGATGTTGATTCCCGTAACAAACGTGACTACGCATGACAGTAAGAGCGATGAAATTCTCGGTTTGAACCTAACAGATGGATTGAAGAAAAACTCATCCTCGGTGCCGCCTGTGATTATTATTAGCTATGGCAGGGCAAAAAAACTTTTACGAGATTTAATCTTGAGTAGCGTCTAGATGTGAAGCGAATAGCAACTGACTTTAATAAGACGTGAAACGTGGAAGGAGGTCAAGATTAACAGGTAAGGAAATTCAGATATCAAAAGCCTTACTTTGTTTGAATTATGGAAGCAATGTTTATTTCAGATGCCCTTATTCTCATGAGGAGCAATTAATTCCAAGATGCATGAATGTGATTATGTCCACAATATTCAAAGCTTTTTGACAGTGATTTAGTTTTATGGTTGGCAATGTCACCTCAATTTATTTGTATTTTGTTGCAGCAAGAACCATAAAGAAAATACTATCAACGATTTCTAAAATAATAGTTCACTAGAGTTTACTCAGGATGAACTCTGTAATACGGTGGTCACCATACATGTTAGCAAGGAGTTCGATATCATACCAATGCATATCAAATGGCTTACCTAACGAGTTAATTATGATCTTACTGATAACTCAAAAGTCAGAGCCTACAACGATGAGTGCTGAGGAGTATTTTCATTGAACAGGCCAATGAATTTGCACTCAAGTATATAGTTTCGGTTATCGAGAACATTCTAAATATCAGTTTTAACATATAGTGAAGTGTTTCAAAGTAATAGATATTATTCATAAAGAGAATCAACGTTTAATAAGATATGACTAGAACAATAGCTTTTTGATTATTCTCAAACCAAAAGTTCTCCAAAAATATAAATTCAGTCAGATAAATTAAATTTCGTTCGAGTAATCTTCATTTCGGTAAACAGTTAAAAATCTCAGGAATTATATCATTTTCCCACCCTAGTGATAAGCAAAGGTGTTTCTCTTCTCTCTTTAATTACGGACGTCATTTTGTTGGTTTCTGACAGAAAAAAACGAAGAGGTGGGATAAATCTGAATCTAGCAAAGTGGTGATTTAGCCCTCTCCTCTCACCGCCATAGCAACCAAGGAGTTTTGAACAATACCCAGTCAAAAATTAGACTAATAGTTGGTTTGTTTTGAGGTTCTCATTAATAAGAGGGAGATAGTTTAATTTCGAGTGTCCTTATAATTAAAGATTTCAGACCCTTGTAAGTTACCAACTCAGGCACTCACTTTTGGCTGTCAGTAATAAGTAAAATAATGAATAAACGTCCACTACAAAAAAATTTAGAGAAAGAGAGAACAAAATTCCCAGCAATAGCGATTGATTTGTTCAAAAGTATTTAAATAACATCAGCATTTAAAATGCAGATGGATCCACTCGATGAATAAAAGCAGTCAGCAATGCCAATTCCTGTTTCAAAAGGGAGTAAATTCGCTCTGCCAGAGAATTCAAACAAAAAGGGCGAGTGAGAAGTTGTCAGTTGTTTACGAATGTTTGTGGAAAAGAAAGCACTGCTATCGCAATATTCTTTTACTTCCAGTGTCCAATTTTCGGTTGCTTTAAATTGCATTAAAGACCAGGCCACATTATTAAAAGGTGTTCCTTAACGTTGACATCAAATTCAAATCTGATCTTTTCGAAATGTTTTCCACAAGCAGCAGTAAACAAAACCATGGATTAAACTGTCTCACTCTTTTTCTAAATTATTTTCTCACTGCTACAGGTATAGATCAGCTTGCTCGAATTGATATATTACGTAGTATCATGGTGTATGATGCTATAATTACATTGTTATTCTATATTTTATATAAATTGAGCATGAGAAGAGGACACATCATTTTGGGGTTTTATTTAATATATGAATTATATATGCTTATTCCAATCGGTTTTTAAACCTACTAAGATCTCCATTAAACTGTGACCTTGAGCTGAGACCGATATTTCTTGATGGACTTGGCAAGGATATGCATGTATTTCCTTGAAAACAATATATTACCGTCTTCACATTCGATCAACGTATTTCTGAATGGTATAAAGTACTGGGAACCTGACACGTATTGGAATCTTTAGATACTTTTAAGATCGGAAATGCAGTTTCCTTTCAATGCCCCTATATTATAAATTACTTTGTCCAGTTTTTAATGATTTCTTTCCAACAGCATATTTCAATATACTCTTAAATTAACTATCTAATTGAATGTCTATAAGCTCTTTGGTTTAATTCACTTCAAATAGGATGTTTTAAGATAAACTCTTCAAAACAAGTAATAAGCACCTAAACCCATTATTAGTTTGGAATAAAAGGGGTCAGCCTCATCCAGTGGATTTCGAAACTTTTTCTCAGACCACCTGCTGTTCTCAGATTTAAAATTATCAATTATTGCACCCCTATCCACTCTCATACCTTCCAGAAATCAATTTTATGACGTTTTAAGCAAGTTTAATATAAACATTCAAGCTTGTTATGAAATTTCTTGAGAAATGTTTGAATACAAAGTTCAAATAAAATTAGCAAACAGGAGGCGAGAATATGTGCCTATTTTAAACATCAGGATGTTTAACTTGCACCTGAAAAACTAAAGGACTTTATTTATAATGTCGCTCGTTCCCTATTACCTTCTTTATAGCTTCAGTACAGTGGAGTAACATGGTTTAATCCTTCTTATGAGTAGTAAATGAAAGCTTATTGAAGCTCGAGAGCCAAATGCACAGATGTTGCGACCAAAGACAAAGTGGGATAGCTTACAATTGATCAGAGCTCTATAGAAGCGGAAAATAGCTTAGAAATCACTAACACAGAAGAGTAGAGTCTAATTAAGATATAATCACTTCCCATTTTTACAATATTTACTACATATAAGCTGGAAGTAAGTACATTTTTACCGCATAGGATTGTATTGAGAGAATCCGGAAAATTGTTAATCACGGACGAAAAAAATTAATTATTAAGTTTGTAGTTTGAAAATATGTGATTGAGACAAAAACTGTGTTATGGTTAGTTAACGCGGCTATCCAATTAGCAAAACGATCAAAACATACGTGATATTTTTATCCAAGTGTGGTTCACTCCG
This sequence comes from Hymenolepis diminuta, assembly GCA_900708905.1. Taxonomy (NCBI): domain Eukaryota; kingdom Metazoa; phylum Platyhelminthes; class Cestoda; order Cyclophyllidea; family Hymenolepididae; genus Hymenolepis; species Hymenolepis diminuta. The sequence goes on from CAADRB010000007.1 coordinate 3,303,489, forward strand.
GTTAGAGGTGACTGAAATTGTGTGTCAAAGATCTAATACTTCTTTAATCGACAAACAACTATCAATTCTATTCTATATTGGCGGAACTGATCTCAATTTAAGAAATTGACACATTCGGTCTCCCCTTCTTCCGAATTTTAATCCGAATATACTTAGGAAATGTTAAATTGTCTCTGGAACGGTCTTTTAGCCATTTGAAGTTTTAGGTTTTCCGCTTAATACATCCCAGTCCGTTGTAGGAGCTCTAAACGTAGACTACAAAAATTCAAAGCCATTATAAAATTATATTAATAAATTATCTATAAATATTGTAAATTTTTTAAAATGTACTAAAGTACATGGTCGATGCTTTAAAGAATAGGTAGCCATGACTCACTCCATAACTTTATCCAACTTATTTTATAAAAAGAAAAGAGCAGGGAAACTTTTATATTAGGTAGAATATCAAATGTGGAAGATAAAAAGTAATTATATGTGGCAATCGCTTTCTCCTACATTTCGATTTATTATTTAATATTGTTGTTTAATAGTAATATCCACGTTCTTCTTCCAAATATTTAAAAAGGATGAGAGAAATTTGGTTTCTGGGGTTTTATTATTCACTGTTTTGTTTAAAAATCACTGCGATTACACAGTCCACGCAACCCTCGAATTTCCCCTTCCTCTTTATATAATAAAAAAAATGATTTGTGGATAGAAATTAATTTTATAATTGTCTAAATAAGCTTACAATGCATACGACTTGACAGTGATTAATGTCCAGACTGTGCAATAATTCATCACTCTGCTGTTGACGGCTTGGCTTGCGCGTCCGGAGCCAAAATTCATCCCCTACCCCTTCACCATCATTCATCGAAAAGGCAAAACTCACTCATTGTTATGCTACTTGTCAGCATGTTATCTCCCAAGTTGAAAAGAATCGAAGTTCACTTATGCAAATTAATCATACAAAATCAAATAAATATTAGCAAATAAAATAACTTATTATTATAAAATATTCATGACAGTAAGAATGGGTAGTTGATCATCTTTAATTTTAAGCTGAAAAATTCAAACATCGTCTGAATGAATTTCAATATTTGCAGAGTCTACCTATTAACAATTACTTGTCTTGATAAGGACTGAAGATGAAATAGTTATTTTGGGTTTTACAACTGACTATTTACTTAAAACTTAAATTATTACTAAATCTGGCAGTAAAATTACTGCTGGAGCCGAAAGAGTTACACTTTGAGCCATCCCCTTTCAAAATTGGTGAAGAATAACAGAAACAGCCGATGTTCTTAAATGAGATGATCAAAAGTGGGGATGAATCACATATAAATTGGACAAACGTAAGGGAAAGAGAAGAAAAAATGGGGGAGTAGGAAGAGGAATTGGAAATTGAAAGAGAAGAATATAAAAACTGAGCGAGTGATTGTAATAAACCGGGTGAAGAATCTGCGTTCTTCGTCCATTGATAAGTAACCAGTAAAAATGACATTATCCGAAAATTAAAACAACGTGGAGTTAAGAGGCACCATATGAGAAAGTCTTGCACGATTCTAGAATAATTTCAAATATAAATAAGTTCCAATTAGGGTTAGCGTATTTTCTTCTGTGCCTGTGGCACAGCAGTTAAGGTGTCTTCATACGAGGTCAAATGTCACTGACTCGATATCCATTGGTGCACATCCAGTGAGGGGAACGGCCAAGCGCACTGTTTAAGGCGGACTAATAAAGGGAGTGACAGAATTCTGGTCTCCCACCCTAGTAGCTCAATGACGCTGCTGGAAAAAGTTTCCCGAAACGGGCTTGGGAGTTGATGCGATCCTGACCTCATTAAAAGAAGTCTCCTGTCGGGGGAAAAATACGCCTCCTTGATTCTCTGGTAAAAATATTATCATTTTATATAAAAACGGTTCTAAATCTTTGGCCCATATAATCATTGCCTTTTGGTTACACACTTATACCCCAGAAGATTAAAAATGTTTTCCTTAAAAAATATGATTATTTCATAAATTGCTTTTTAAAATTTTCAGTCTTTTATTCAGATTAAATTCAGTTTGTTCACGTTTTCATTTCTGAAATTTTATTTCACTTATCTATTTCTGCCTCCCCTTCTTTCCGATTCTTGCAGAGTGATAACGACATTCAATTTAATTCCACAGGGATATGTAGTAAAAAGTGAATCCAATTACCCTCAAGCCCTTTTCATTTGAAAATCAAATTCCCACCAGTGCTAACCAATCAAATACGCGTACTTCCCCCACCCCAACCAATAGGGGGAGAGTAAATAAGCTTTTCTCATATGCATACCATGTTGCGGGAAGCACTAAGGGTGGTAAGGAAGACTAACTTAATGACCGGCTATCTCAAACAATACGAATTAAAGGGGGAGTAACCTGGCTCGGCAACCAATCAGAAACCACATAGCTCCCATACATTCGATGAGAACACTTTTAAAAAGTTTGCTCTCGAGTTTAAGGGGAAGTGGGGGCAGTTTAGAGGTGTTTTGGGATGAAATCTATTTAATTTTGCGCTTATCTGGGAACGCATAATTTTAATTTACTTCTCTCTCTCCCACTATTGTGGATTGAATTATTCTCTATGAGAGTTTAATTAATTCACAAAGTCTGGGAGGCATTGGCAAATTAAAGTTATGATTGGAGAGAATGAATTGTAATACACTTTAGTGTTAATAATATGCTAAACATGGGGCTTCCACATCCTGTATTTTGATTGGTTAATGTTAAGGGGTGAATATGATATGCGAGCGGTGAATATGATGGCTCTTGTCCAATGAATATTATATGCGCACGCATTTGATTTCGTGATTGGATAGTGGATATTTTGTAAATATGAGGTGATTATTAGAAATAAAAGTTTTATTATTGATGCCATCCGTTTTAAATGGAAATGGAAATATGATTTCCATATTTAGCCATTATTTAATGATATATTTCATTTTCATTATCCATTTTAACTGTTTAAAACACAAACTGGAAAAGCTTAAAATATCAAATTTTCAATTGAATAAAACCAAGGAGGGGAACTTGGTATATGTCCTAAATATTTTATCCGATTTCTATTTTTCCGATTTATCACTGCTCAAGTTGAAGCAAAAATTGTGCAAAATTTAATTATGAAAATGCTTTTGAATACGCGGAATAATAAAACAGTCTAGTAAAGAATGATCTGATGGAGAAAAGAAATCAATAACAAATTCGGAGCATTAAACGTCTTTCCTCATTTAAATTCTGAAAACATTGAGTTGCCCGAAATTCATAATTGATGATTCAATAATATTCCAAAGTTCAATTATAGGGTTTCATTCTTAGGTACTTGCGTATGTTTATCTCTTCAATATGGAGATCTTATTGACCACGTTGACTACACTGATAAATTGATTATGCCATTGGGGCATATTTGTCTCTGCTAACAGTCAGAAACAGCCAGTTAATACTAACAGTAGTATTTCTTTTGGAGTGGGTGAGAAACAAACATAAAAATATGTAAACATATATTCAGCAAGAACTCCCATTAACATTATCTTCACGCCAAGCACTTTTATAAGCCATGATGGTGATACTGACCAAGTTTGTGTGGCAGACTTCAGTATCGATATTTATCTTATGATATCTAAAGTTTATTTCATTTCCTGAGTTTAATGGGAGCTTAAATATTTTTGGCTTACAGTAAGATTTATTGTCAATTTTATTGACATGCTATAATTTTATTAATTATTATTTACCCACTAAGCATTCAAGCATGTTTTTGATTTACTTTAAGAGCTCTCAGCAATGCTTGTTATTCAACGAAGCATAACCCATTAATTCTTCATCTGAGCATGATAAGTTTCCGAGTGAGTTAGCAAAAATAAATGGCGAAGAAACATCTGTTGATAAATTTCAATTAACCTGATATACAAAATATGCTGATATTAAATTAAATTGATTGAAATTGTCGAAGCAGTTTCATTCAGTGAGACGGGTAGTTTGACACTTCTTGAAACTGACCAATTGGGAAATTTGCTGTTAGACCTGTTTGCGAAGTCCGACACTTAGTGAGGGGAATGGCTAACCACACTGGCTAAGTCTGGCTAATAAAGTTTTCGTAAGGAAAGTTTTAGTATTCGACCTATCTACCTCAAATAAATATCTAAAATCGCTTTCATTAGTGGTCTGGGAAGTGATTTATCAAACCCATAGATCAATAATGTGGTTTTAAGGGGAATAACTCAGATGAGCAGTTCAATGCTTTTAAAAACAATACTTGGATTGATTTTTTTCGGATGAATTTGAGCTCCGATTCGGATCAGTGGAATTAAAACTGCTTTCGGCACATTGATTTTAAAATGATAATCATAGTCCTTTTAATTTCACGTAGCCAAAAAGAATTTATAAAATCATTGGAGTTTCCAGACATGGGTGACCATATGAAATGCTTAAAAGTCCTTCCAAAACCTAATTAGAATGCAAAACTGAAGACAAATTTTAGCCCCGAAAGTTTGTTAACGATTTTATTTATATGAGGTGGAGGAGGTGGTGATGGTAAATTTTAAAATAAGCGTTGGATCTTTCAATATTCCTGTTTGAATTCCCATGCACATTTGGGAACGAATTTCTGTATGAGAAGTAGCATCATAGAGGACCCCCGGTGAGAAGCTGGAATTCTGCTATGTCTTCATAAACCGGACTTAGTGCGGTTGGTCATCCTGCTCACTGATTGTGCTCCGATAGGCATCGAACTCGTAACATCAGACTTCGCAGACGGGCCATTTAATCTCGGCTCTACCGAAGATCTTTATTACAATTAGTGTTTTTTAGTCCGGTTGATCAATATATCACAGCAAAAAATATGATTTGAGTAGAAACTGCATAGCTTTAATTATTATTTTTATAGATAGAAAGTAAAAAAGCGGAGGTTTCCAATCTTAAAGCGATGATTCCTATATAATTTGAGTTACAAATGGTGCTTAGTTGTGTTAGAAATTTTCACAGAAATTTTACCCTGCTGCAGCTATGTTTTAAGGGAGATCAAATGGAGAGAGCATTAAATTACCATTATTAAGAGCGAAACTTTTCTCAATGTGGCATTTCCAAACCGGTTCAGATTCATCTGAAATCCGAAGTTAGCGTACATCCGAGTTGACCGTGTTTGCAGGATTAGATAGTGTTGTTATTCCCATCTTAAAGGCTATAAGGGGCTATTAGTTAGAATAAGCTAATGGAATGTTTTCTTTGTCTTTATTGTTATATTTCTACTGCTACTAAACCGAAATCTCATCTAATGCTTTTCTTCTCATATTTACCCTTCCATTCTAGGAGATGAAGATTGATGAGGTAGTACGGTAGAGGTGAGAAGGCAACTTAGCGGACGTAAGCAAATGATAATTCATAGCCTCATGATAAATTGGTGAGATTTAATGAGAGTTAATAGAGACATAAACCCACAATGCATCTGTCAGCAATGATGGATATTCGACTGAAAATTTGTGACGTATTTTTCTCCTCCTCCTTACTTCTCAAATTTAATAAATTGAGTTTAATTAGAAAGGAGAAAAAGTTATAGTCTTGTAAAATCTTCATTAAATTACGCCTTTCAATTAGATTAAAATTACGTCTTTTAATAATTTAAAGGTAAGATAATTTTAATAAAACCTATTTCTATAAAGGCAATGTGAATCTAATGTTCTAATTTCGGCACAAGACTTTCTTATATTGACACAGAAGTGACGTACGATGGATATAATACTGACGCCACTTTAAAACTCATCTTGTTTATCTTAAGCCTCTAAAGAGGGGATAGTGTAGACACACTCAATGAAATATCATTTTTATGGCTCCTTTCCCGATTTACTGGAAAATTACAGGCTCGACCAACATTAACAATCTATACTTGCTGCCTCTGAGCTAGTGGCGACAAAATCTTTACACCAATTCTCCTGGGTCGCCATAAGTCTGTACCTGTAGCGATATCGTCTGTTCAGTATCGATTTCTAACCCACATCGCACACCTGCTTATAGCTGGTCACACTATTTTCTAGTACCAAACCTTTATCCTCTATCTTTATGTACGTGCAGACTGATCGCTAGATACCAAATTTAATTGTGGTTGAAGATAAACGAATATGAATGTCGCATTTTAAATTTGAGACCAATTGTACTTGTCAATAAGACCCCAGACTTGAAAGTGCATCTGAAAAAATACTGAGTGGATGATCGAGACCTCATTATGATCGTAAGAAAGTAGAGGCTAAACAATTAGCATTTCACAATTTTATTTACGTGGTAAATACCTAAACCAGTAGCCAGTTTGTTGTCAGTGATGTCTAGCCCGATGATCACTGTCTAGTACAAATTTGCGGGTGATTGAAATTCAAAGGCGTGTAAGTTGAATAATGAATGCGAGTAAAATTTTAATCAACGCATCACGATTCAAATATGGTCACCGCGCCTTATGTAAATACTTTGCATGGCCAGGATCGATTAAAGAGAATAAAGTAATCTTCTATTCGCTTTGACGTACCCTTCTCAATAATTTACATAACACATGCACAATCTTTAAATGCAAATTATTTTAAAGTGGGGATGAGTATTGCATTGTCGCTAATTCTCTTCTAAGCCTCTCCTTTTATATAATTTTACCTCCCCCTAGGTTGGTTACAATATAGGATGACCAACTCATTAAAATGCACCAAATAAATTAAAGGAGAGTTTGAGGAGGGGGAGGGAGGGGCGGGGAGGGAGGGGAGATTGTAACTCTTTTAATTTAAATATTCTCCTTGTTACGAAATGAAATTTTAATATGCACACCTAATATTGACGAATTTGAATTCTTATAGCCATTATGAACCTGTTGTGCCACAATTTACATAACGAAAGTTTTAAATTGTTTATTATCACTCTCAATAAGGCAAAAAATTCTGGTCAAGTTATGAGAATGCATCTTAGTATCAGAATTAGTGAAATTCCAGTAAATTTTTATTCCTTAGTATTAGACAGCCATAAACCAAAAATTATTTTCTCCCCTTTGCTAAACAGACAAAAAACCACCAATCATTGTTGAATTTGGGTGGCATTATCAAAGTAAGCCGTGCAGAGTCCCGTATTATGGGGAAGACTCTACATTAGTAATCCTCAAGTAAATGGCTTTATGTTGAACAGAGGAATTGATAAATTTAATTGACTAATTTTACTATTAGTCTTTAAGGAAATAAAATATTGATCTATAGAGTATCTCTAAATAATGACATTTCATTGGAGAACCTTTCGTTTATCATTCATATCGTGGAAGCGACTGTCTAGTAGGGAATTTAGGTTTTATATGATCAATTTCGAAATTTGGGAAATGAAGTCTTTTTGCAATAAATTCAACCTTCTAAATCTTTTTTTTTTACTGCTTTGTTATCCATTTTGTAAAATATAACTCTTCAATACTGCCAGGAGATCTAGTTCTGCTGCTATGATATATCTGCCCACTAGATATCTTTAGGACAAGGCAGATGTACAGTTACTCCAAAGTCGCTTATTTAACCTTTTAACAAAAGAGAATATATTTAGTGACTGCCCCCTATATTGTCAATCTTTCAAAAGTACACGGACTCTGGGACCTTATGTTGACGGCTCCTTATCAATACTATATTTCATTCTACTCTTTGTCGTTATTTATGCCATTTTAACATTGAAATAAGTATGAAATTCGGAATATTTTTTGGAATATTTAAAATAGTTTTAATGAAGATAATTATGATTATCAGAATTTTTTATCATCATCGCTATTCCGGTTATTAGAAATATTAATTAATAGATTACATTGCAGAGAATGGATTCACTTAACCAAACTTTCAAAAAGTATTGCTCTCTAAAATAGCATAATTTGATAGCAGCCATATGGTATATATTAAAATAAGTGAATAAATTGTTTGTTGTTGGGGTAATGCTTGATTAATTGTTGGTACTATTGGACGGGGGTCTTGACCTTAATCGCGACATCTGCAGACACCTTGGTCACGCGCAAACTGGAATACTGCCCATTAATTGGCTGATTTCTCGCCGAGCAAAATTAACCAATCAGAACTGTCCTTAGGTGTCGAATTAAATGTATTTAATACTAATGATAATAATAAATCGGTCCTAATATTACTGTCAACATGGCTCGAAGGAGCTTAAAGAAAATTAAAATCCTTTCTCGGCAATTTCGATTACTTGATAAGTATTCAACTCTTTCGCGTATTTATCGATATAAAGTTAGACGGAACCTTGAGAAATTCAAAGGAGCAATTCTGCCCAAAAGTCTCATTGAAACCTATCTCACTTGCGATGATATTACATTTCATATTATGGGCAGAAATCGAGTTCTTCAGATGTCGCTTATGAAAAGGCTTAAATCAATTCCACAGGGAATTTACAAATCCTCGAGCGCGATGAGTAAGTTAACCTCTTCTTTTACCATGTAATAAATATAATTTCCATCCAACCTTTATATTTTGAGCTTCACTCTATTATAATATTTTCAAATAGCTATTCAATTTAGCTGATCATTTCAATCAGCTCAGTACATTGTATAAAATGAAATTTGCCAACTTTAGGCAATTAATATTGACAGTAAAGGCCATTTTTTATACACATTGATGAACAAGGACAAATTATTAATGGATAAGTCTTTTATCTTAGATATCTTCTTTGGCACAAAAGAAAATATGCTGTTTTATTAAGCAGAAATGCACCTGAAAAACTCCAGTTAGCGCTTTTCAAACGTAGTCATAATTCATATCATATATTCAGTTCAAGTAATAGAAAAATGGGCAATCCTCGTACTTATTATACAAATTACAGTGGCCTACGCGAAATATTAAGAAATTTTTTTCCACAAGTGAAAGATCTTAAACGTCTGAGTGATGATTTAAGTCTCCGGTTACCTACTCTTTAGGGATACATGAGAGGGGTATTTTTGATTGTGGCTGAAGGAAAATCATCCGTTATTACAAAGGCAAATTTACATTAATTTGTATTTTTATTGTTACATATTAAACAAGGCCTTTTAATGGAAACTTACATCTTGAATTGCACAAGTTTAAAGACTGCACAGTAACATAAGTCGATGCATGTGAAAATTTTTGGTTAGTAGAGTTCGATATTCCATGTATCATTTTTATTAATTCTATCTGATCAATAAAAAATTATCATTTGATGTTCGTATTGCAAATAGGATTCGGACATAAAGATGTATATTTTTGAATATTTCAGTTACCAAACAGGGAGGAAAGTAGTACATGAGGGTGTCTTATTTGAAAAGTAAAGGTATCTCTGGTGCTCGAGTTACAATTTGTACCTTTTTGTCCATGACATCCTCAGACCATCTGAGAAGTTCAGTTCTGTTGGGGAATAGTTTTCAAAACGATTGGAGGCAATTAAACTGGGAATTTGAATCCACTTTCAGCTCCACGCTCAAGCTCCAATTTGTCTGATGCCACTTAAAATTTAATTTTTATAAAGATGCGCATTTTTAAATCCATTTCCACAATACGGGTCAATATTTTGAGCGCATAGCGATACTTCGAAGCGTATTTATTTCAATAGACCATTCTAAGGACTCTTACAATTGCCTTAAATTAGGTCAGTATCATTTAAAAATCAACATTTATATTCCAAAGGATTACGTTATAGAAGTTTGAAGAGAATTTCTTCACGAATATTAATCCTACTTGAGTTCAAGTTGTGTATGGGCTGCTCATGATTTATCAGCATATATCATATTGTGATATTACGAATTGGACGTCCGGTCTAAAGGTAGTATTATCTTACCATGCAAACTGATTTATCATATGACGCAATTGGAACGTTTGCATCTTTGTTTTCTTCTTAAGTACCACTGGGACAGTAAATGATCGTACCAAATCTCCATTAATATTTAAAATGAGAGTAATTCTCAAGGAATGGGAATAAGTATTTTGCATTTTATCATCAATGCCGCGCTTCTGAATAATAATAAGCACTTCTAGCACTGAGATTTGCATATTCTCAAAATTTCACATAACAAATTGCAACCAATCCAACCAATGAAGACTCTTACTAGCGTCATTTCAGAAGTGTGTGACATAACCAGACAAAGGGGAGGGAAGGTGGGGGGAGGGGGAACTGACGTTTAGCGTACTTCCACTTGTTACTGAATACCCTCGGACATCCACAAAGAGAAATATGCAAAGTTTATGCATAAATTTTGTCTGATTAAAAACCTCTAACATACACACATGTGTTCATGCAGGCAACTGACTGCATATGCTAATTGGAAAATTGTTTTTCATCAGAATTTCTTCTTATTAATTTACTTCAATTTAGAGAACAGTATTCCAGTAGAAAATGGACACAGTCTATCAACTCCTGAAATCAACAGAAAAGATAGCTCTAGTCCGATTACTACTGTTTTCGCATCTAACCACAATGCAGAACTCAAATCTCCATATTTAAATGGTCAAATATCGATCATCAATGAAAGTTTCAACGACTCTTCTCAAGTTCTTGATCTTTCTGTGAGACCGTCAACACCTCAAAATCAATCAAATTCGAGCCATATGATTGAATGGTTTCGTCCGCTTGGCTCCGACTTCCTTTCACGTCAAGGTAGATCTGATGCAAACATGGATGCTAGCTTTAATTCAACACCTTCGCCTAATACCCATCTTAGAAGTCGACCTAACGAAGACTATCTTGAGCAGTTCATGAGAGTAGATGAAACTCAGAACATAATGTGGCGACAGCTGGCTGAAAAATTTCAAAGAAGCACCACTGCAAATCAATGCGGAGTCTGCCGAAAAGTTTTGAGCTGCCGAAGTGCCTTAACTATGCATTATCGTGTTCATACAGGTTGGTGTTTTGACCTCGTTAAAATCACACTTTTAATAAAGGTTCTAATCGGAATTTTCCGGTATATAGAGGAGCGACCTTTCGTCTGCAAGATCTGTTCAAAACGATTTTCGACGAAGGGCAATCTGAAAACTCATCTAGGGGTAGGTTACCGATTCCTTTGACATGTTTTTCTAGTTTTGTTCTAAAGACTGTAATATTCTTTTCAGCAACACCATGAAACAGTGGAAGCCTATAGAAAAGCTGCAGCTATGGCGGTTATTACGGGATCAGTTATGCCACGCCCACCAGCATTGCCAGTCTTATCAGCAACTGTATCCGACATGGATAGAAGTTCACCACGCTTATCCCCTAACAACACTAATAACCACATCTCTGAACAGTCTAATTTCCCTCTTATGCTTCCAGTTATGCCCCCTAATTCAATGCTATCACAAAATCTCTTCAGTTCCCCTCTTTCCCTACCCTCTTCTTTGATGATGCCTCCACCTTTAAACCAGCATTCACCAGTGACAACTTCCAGTACACCGATGTCTCCATCCAATTTGCCTTTCTTCAACCCACAAGCTATGCAGAGCCTGATGAGTGGAGAGAATAACATGGGATTTGGTGGCATGGGAACTCAAGAGTCTTCAGTTAGGACATTTTTAAACCATTTAGCAGCATCTACGCCTCTGTTTTCTCCCCCTTCAGGTTTCCCTAATCTTATGGTTCCTCCACCACCGCAACTGGTACAGAGCTTGAATCCTTCAGCAAGTCATAATTGATAGGGTGTGTAATTGTGCTTGTGTATATATTCATAAAGACTTGTAGAAAAGTTTATTCTTATTTGATATCTAATAATAAATTGTATTAAATATGCTTTCTTTGATTAACTAACTTAATAGCAGAATATGTAAGATGCGAAAAATGTTCATGATCTAAGAAATGGTAGCACATAAGATATATTTCGAGTTTGCTACTAAAATAATCCTCAAACCAGGTAAAGGGAAGCACTTTCCTAGATCACTCTTGGCGAGATACTCGAATTCCACTATCTCATTTATAATCAATAGGGTGAGATAATGGCGTCTCCTAGATGGGAGTTGTGACAACCCAAATTGATGGTCACGTCACACAAACACATGATGTTTCTCTGTTGACAGTATAATATTGAAAAACCCTATTATTATTTTTTTTTATTTCTATGTCCATTGAATTTAAAATAATTCGTTGAGGCTGAGATATCCATTTAGAACTTGTTGAAAGAATGAAAGGATATAGATAATATAAACAATGAAAGAGTATGCAGAATGTTTCCTGCGAGTATCTTAGTTCAATAAATAATAATTCTCTTTCTAATCCAGGATACTTGCGGGAAATCGTCCCGTAGTTTTCTCTTTGATCAAATTAGGGATCTGGTGTGGGAATCTAATAGCTTAAAATTAATCACTTTTGGATAGAGGACACCAAGTGTGCAATTATACTTCCAGTCTTCTAGGAATTTCATTATCTCAAGAGAAGTAAAAGACACTGACTATGACTTACTACTCACTATTCGAATTGGGAAGTTTCCAGAGAACTGTTGTTTAGTTATAACAGTTTAGATTGACGAATCGGACAGGCTTGACGACAGTGGGAAACAATCAATCCCAGGTCGCTCGGGTAACTCAAAATGAATTTATTAAGTGGAGTTTAAATACCATGGCTACAGAGGGCGAAGTCTTAAGCCACGTAGTTAAAATCCTCGGTATATCCATTTGAAATGTCTAAAGAATCATATACTTTCGGATCTGTTAGGAAGCGAAGCAATAGTCAAAATTACCTTGATAATACTGTTTGATAAAATATTTTTGGAAAGTAATAAAAAAAGTTAACTTCCAGCCATTATTCTAGAACGACGCACACATATCGTCGGTGGTTAATCCCAGCAACCTCTCTTAATTAATCCCTAGCAATAAATACACCTGAACTGTTAATTAATAGCAGAAATACCGAAGTGACATAACATACGTCTTTTTCTTCATTATTCGATGTGCTTGAACTACCATTTTAGGAAATCATGAAGTTCTTTCAATCAACGATAAGATTGTGGATATTTGTATTACAGATTCAAAGCGCCCATCGAATATATCCTTTTGAATTAGGTTCGCTTATGGCCATTCCACAATGATATAATTGTGTAGAATCTTTTCATCCACATTTCTACTTCCGCCTGCACTGCATTTTATCGGAATACGACGGTGGAGGTAAGGGAAAGTTTTCAATTTTCAAATTACTGTTTATATCTGTATATATATATATATATATATATATATAGACACCCCGATTTGGAATTACAAGAGCCTTGAATTCCATGTTTTTCCGCTGGAAATAAGAGTCCCGATTTCAAAAATCTAATAGAACTCCCTAAACTCATCAACGACAATGGTAACAACACTTGACGTGCGTAGAAGGAAGGCATATTAAAGTCATTTCGGTTGATCGAAATTAACCACTGCATTGATTAGGATTGACCTGACCGCATGGTAACAGAACTCTAAATAACCACTGCAGTATGTAATAACGTGTACAATCAATAATCAAACTTTAGGATAAGTTATGAGTTGTATCATAAAAATATCACACTTATTTGAGGAACGGATAAGTTAAATGAGAAAAATTTGGTCCTAAAATAGAGGCACTGTGGTCTTACTATTTTATTTACTTGTAATAGTTGAGACTGTCACATTCTCTCGTTTTGAAACTAAAAGTCAATTTTCGTAAATAAAGGTTTGCATTCAATTTTATTATCGTTATCACGTATATCACAGGCAAACTCAAATTTATATGATGAAAGAGTTAGTTTGCATTTCTTAATCCCACCTTTCATAGATCAGTCCAAATTCTCACAGAAAAAATTCTTACACTCGGAATTAACCAAGTTTAGAAGATTAAGCAATGATATCACCAATATTTTTAGAGTTACAGAAGTGTTAGTAGGTTTTCGCTCAATACGAAGAGAGCTGATTAATGCTTGAGATTTGTTGAAAATTTCTCATACATTTACTCTCTACAAATTCCATTGGTCTGCAAGATGATGCACATTTTACAGGAATGAAATACAGAATTAGAGATTTTCATCAGAATCAGCGTCATTTTCATATCCAAATCATTTAATATTAAGCAAAATATTGGTCACAATGCGGGATTTACGCCAAATAAAAGGGTTCCATTGATTATCCATTAGTTTCAGCATTCCCAGCCGTTCAATTTTTAATGTATTCCATGAACTATGATAATGGATTGAAATATTATATGCCACCACCTCTGGCTTTGATGGGTGAAAATTTGCATATCGGAACCAGTTGATTCCATTAAATTCACCCAGTCCCCCCTCTCCCATTACCTTTTTAAATATATGCGTTTGGGATTTTTCAAAGTTTGCCTCCCCCTTTGCATTAGGAGAATTGTCCCCATGTGTGATCACCACCTGTGACTGTCTCTATAATTCCCCTCCCTCTTAATCAAGGGATCTCTTTTTTCACCCATTAAAATAGTCCCACATTTGCATATTTTACAGGGCTTCAACCTGTTGTAAAATACCAAGGGGAGACAATATGAAATAGTGTCTCTTAAAAACCTGTTCATCATATAACGCAAACACAATACATAAAAATTGAGATGCCACGAGGATTTTTAAAATGCCCTGGTAAAGTAGTTGGATATATCTTTAAAGCTAACATGGTTACAGTTTGTCAAGTATAAGGATAGAATTTATATAATGTCCTTATTTCATTAGCTATATTATGATAACCAGAATGTTTAAACCAATTGCTTAACTGGCTTAATAGCTTATTTGGTAAGCTACTCGAATTCGGCTTGAACGAACTCTAGTGGGTTATGATATGTTAGAAATACCTTAGGTGGTATCGTTTTATCTGGAGGGAATGACAAATTAGGTCAATCGATCGATAGGCTTCTAGCATCACAGATATGGGCTATGCAATTTGAACATTGTGATATCTGAACAAGTTGCAGTGACCCAAACCTATTAAGTAATATGTGGACAATGTGATGACTCTAGAATTCCACTGATATCCTGATTTAGGCTTTCTACTTCTAACTGATCATTCTTCTCTCGCTTACACCCTATCAAACAATGGTCAGTTCTCTTTCTTTAATTCATTTCCATTAATACAATTGGTAATATTATTTGCTTTGCAATGAGTAATAAATCGAATTATATTTGACTGTTTTTTTAAAAAAATGGTGCAATTCAAAATATAAACTGTCGGTGGCGCATTGGTAACCGTATCATCCGCCACGGCAGAGGACATGGGTTCGAGTCCCATCGGTTCATACCCAGTGGGCGGGGTGACCAATTATACTGATTAAGTCCGGCTAATATAGAGTGTAGTAGAATTTGAGTCTTCCATAAGAAAGGCTCTACGAAGTCATCCTCCACAAAATATTAGCATCGGAAAACGCTTTCTTAAACGGGTTTGGGAATTTTCGCACTGAATTACCGGTTAACTTACTATCTTTCACAGAGTTTAAACTCATATTTAGGGATAGAGGCGTTTATTGACTTAAACACCTACCAGAAATAGAGTTGTCAAAAAATGGTTCAATGAATACTACCATTTCGAAATTATCACCAACCAAATCAATACTCTCGCTTCCTATGCAGAGAATACGAAAGTTAAATGTGTAAAGGAAATTGTACGCGAAGAAGATGCTACCTTTCTTTCCTCTTATTATTTTCATTCTATGAATGTGGCTGCAGAAAAAAAAAACATTCAGAATTATTGAAAAAGCATCGCTATATAACAATGATAAGATGTTAAAATTGTCAAGAACTTGACAGGTTATCAATGCACTAGGAAGTTTGAAAATGAGCTGTTCATGTGCAGTTAAAGTGAAGAATAATAATAGAAGCACAAAACCAGACTAATGCTAAGATCACCAAGAACTGTTACACAAAACCCAGAATTCTAGGTTCTTTAATGAATTCCCAAGCCGTTTGTGAAAACAGAGAAGAATGAATATATATAATTCGATTTTGAAAAAATCTCGTGTTATATTTCCTTCCTTGTTATAAAAATTTATTACTTCCTTTTAAAAATAGATCTGTGCTTTTCAATCAACAAATGTATATTTGATTCAAATACTGGTGGGAAAAAGGAATTGCACATTTGAACATCAGTTCGACCGCAAATTCGCAGCCGCATTTAGATATTCATTACGCTAATAGGCCGGTTTATCATTTCCCACAAATCAAAACAACACCCTCTACCTCCTCTAACCCCACAACTCAAATCATATTCTCCCGCCTGCTGTTTAATCAACTAAAATGCTAAGTCAGAAGTCAAGAGGGGGAAGGGGCATGCGAATTGTGGGAATATGCGTATCCTCAATCCCCCCACCCTTTAATCCATTCACCTTACATCTTGGCTATGGCGATAGGGTGAAGTGGTGAAAATAATCACATTAAATGTCTTTCAACGGGGGATAGAATATACAATCACGCCTAAGTGATGGCGAAATCTAATTGACTTCGGGAAGTCGTCGGCTTTTATGATAATTTATAATGAGTGAATTTGAGTTTAGCCTATGTAAGTAATCAGCTAATGTTTAACCATATCACCTCAAGTACTGACTGTTCCAAAATACAATTTCATTAATGTCGCGTCTCATAAGTAGTATACGTTACCTCTAGTCATATTAATACGGCTCTCTTTACGGATTTCAATATTTAATGATAGGAAAAGACGGTAATGGAGTTAAAGCTGCAGACACAATCAATAAATGGCCCATTCGATTAATAATATATTAAACGCGAAACGAAATAGATTTGTGGGTTGAGTTGGTAGGTGAATTAATAAAACAGATCGAATAGGAAAACAATAGCATACATTCGTTGAGCTGAGAAGAAAAGAAGTAACTGCCCAGCCTCCCATTTACCCGAATTATTAACGGTAGGTAGTTAAGTAAATGAAATGCATTTAAAATATACATCTTCACTATTTCTTATTTTTTAGGTTTAATGAGATAGATTTCAAAGAGCATCAAGATACATAGGGAATTTTAACGTCGTTGAAAATACGCTTTATCAAATTACCTTAACACATACAAGTATTACATATGTCAGAAGGTATTATTTACTGGATAAAGTTCAAAGTACAAAAAGTGGTAATACATTTTAAATAAATGAAGTTTAAGTGGAATCGCCATTTTTGAATGTATCCAGAGTAAGGAAGTGAAATATTTTTAATGTGCTACTGTTAATTATACAGTAGACTTGATAAATTAGTAATATTTGGTGATAATTTAAATGTCTTAATTATTTACAGGTTCTTTAGAAATACTTTTACAACACAAATTTAACATGAAGTGCATGTTAAAAGTGCATAAGGAGCAATTTTTTCGGCAAAAAGAGAGTATTCATAGGAAATTTGTTTTAATGCGCCTGAACGTTTTCGGGCTGTTAGTACACAGATTATCATACATTTAAGAATAGCTTTTGGTAGATTAGAGAGAGCTTACAACTCACCGAAAATTGCAGTTTTATAATGATTCTTAGAAGATCTAGTATCAGACTAACTAGAAATGTCTAGCCAATAGGTCTGTGATTCTGAACCGAAGACTGGCACAAGAGCCCAACATTTTGGTCAGCAGTTAAGGTGTACTTTCTTCTGCTCTCAGACGAATTTCAAGTGATCTGGGCTTTTGCAAACTAGTACTTAGTATATTTTTCTCTAATCCTTTCAAAGTTATGAACCAACCTAATGAAATGCCAGAAGGCCAAATTAAATCATTGATTTTAAGGTGGAATTCAGCGCTTCCTTTCTCTCAGCAGAAATAAAATATCTGAATCATATTTTTAATAAAACTTGTGGTACGATATTTAAGTTTAAAAAAAATTATTGCACTTTTTAACATTAAATAATCATAAGCCCCGATCTTTTTCACTTTAAGGAACTCGGTTTATAATATAACCTAGATGATGTTAAAATGCAGAACGACCTTGGTTTGATTTAAAAGGCCTCACTGGAAGGTATTCTACTAACCCTTAAAGGATTCTCAAAAAATTTCTTGATAATTTTTCATGCAATAATAATTTTATTTGCTTTGATAAACTATCAAGTTTACGTTTTTGCTTTTACTGGAACTGTATTCAAACGTTTTAATTGGAGACAGTTGATTTGCGATCTATACTCGCCTCCTTCGCATGTCAGTGACCCAACGATACGTCACTTACAACACTAGCAGTGTAGACGCTTGATCCACATGCCCTCCCTCGTTTCTCTTCCTATTGCGCTTTCCTTCTCCATTTCCCCGCCTTTCTCTCGAGTTTCCGTCACCGTTGTACAGTATAATTTGCTTTTCTCTCCATCTTATCGATCACTGGTACTGTGGTTGCTGATAGCAGTCAATAGCAGTAACAATCTCTTTGAATTTATTACGTGATGTTTTCCCACAATAGTTCCTATCGACCGGTGGTTCTGAGTTAATACTTGGTACAATTTAAGTTAAACAAACATAACTTAATTTCTCAGAAGATATATCAAAATGTTGCATATAGTAAGATAAGGTAGACATTTCTGTTAAAGGTTTATTAATCTTTCGTAGTTAAAACCTTTCAAGAAATCAAACACTGACTGAATGACTGGAGATATTTACTTTTCCTAATCTCCTAATTCCATGCCGGTTTTCTTCAATTTCTTGAAGTTAAAATTGGCTAAAACCAAAGAAATTTGTGAAAGAATGAAATATTCAATTCAAATCACTGATTTCTTTTGCCTCTATTTACATAAAGCAATCGCCATAATTTCAGAAAGTTCTAAGTTAAGTGATCTGCGAGATATAAACAATCATAACCCTAATTAAAAGCAAAAATATTTCAAAATTTTCCGAAATGGTCATCAATTTTATGCTGTTTAACTGTAAAATTGCCTGTTTTGTTGCGATAAGTAAAAATTTTATTCGGGAGTCTGGAAGAGAATTAAGGCTGTATACATTGCAAACAGACAATTAATGCTTTTATTTTAAACTTCATCAAAGGTAAACGATTAATTATTTAAAGCTCATTTATCATTATTATTAATAAATAGGACTTAGTAAAAGTGTTAAGCAGGTGAAAGCTCTTAGACCTGGTGGACCTTGAAATCACCCAATAAATGGCGAACGGGAAGTCTTAACTTGAATTCAAACAAAATTACGTTATTTACCTTTTACCAAATATGTATAGTTCACTGCGATATGTTTTCATACTCCATAGTTCATCTTTCGTAATGTGACCCCTAGTTTGCTGTGGAAGTTCATATTCTTGATGCTCTGACTTTTTCGACCAGCTGAGTAAATTGAGCGGCTACTCATGTCATCTGGATACTTATATCTCATTGTGTGATAACTGATAATGGATAAGTTAACTCTCTACAGTTCGTACAAAGTAAATTTTAATAATTATGCAAAATAATATTAAATTTAAAAATTATTTTCAAATAGTAGCAGTTCTAACTACTACTTGAAATCTGGCCGCTTGAAAATCTTCTTGTTGTCGCCAATGTACGATGTCAGGCGTGTGCTTTTATATAATTATTTCACATTCAAACCGATTTGTGAATTGGAAAGAAAATATTGTTGATGTATGATCTAAAGAATGGACCTATTATCAGTAAATTTTGAGTGATATTCTTGTGAAATAATAAAGGAATTTAGTTTTATGGCTAATGTTTTCACTGTAGATCGTCATTAACCTATTTATAAAAACATTCTTAAACATGCAAAAAGTAGGACACAATTTCTTAAGCAGAATCGAAGGAATTTAAATACAGTTATAAGGGCCAAGTTCACTGAAAGGATGGAATAATGTACTGGCGAAAAAATAATTTTTCCTCTTTTTGTGGTCATGTGACTAGCTCTATTGTTTTCGAAATGCACTCCCCAAATAATAAAACACTAGGAGTGAATGAATGACAATCCATGTCACATTCTACACTCCATTTTACTGATGTCGGACATAATCAATCTACCTTATGGCAGAGTATCAAATGTGTTCATTGCTTAAACTTGATCCAACCAAAATACATAATAAAATTACCGATTTGTGAATTCGATCAGAAATGTAGGATCTTCTAAGGGGATAATGTTTAAAAAATACCGGAACTTGAGCTATACGTGCAATTACACAAATCCAGACACCTCAAAGAGTATTACTTTTAATCATTCAAGATTCGTTGTTTCTTAATTGTAGGAATTGCCTTTTAATTAATGTCTTTATGTCTAGCATTGACAATCTTATTATTTTGTTAAAATTATAATCTACAGCTCGGCAGAAAGATCAAGAGTAAATTCAATGAGGGGGATCGAAAATATATTGAGTGAACAATCAGAGTTTTAAGGAGTTTATTTCACACGATTTTTAGATTTAGATTCACAATATTTACTTAACGTTCGGTTCATGTTCAAAAGTGCTAATTTCATGGTTTGTCTCTCGGATCACCGAGCGAATTTTCGTTCACGATATCCAATGCCTATTAAGCAACTGTTTAATTATGATTGTCAGCCCTGCTGATTCACTTCACTGATTTCTTCTAACGGCTGAGAAAGCTGATTGGTCTTACGTGATATTAAGCAGTTTATATGATTTTAACACTAAAAGCTAAATTTTCATTAAGATGTCGCGGCCTCGTTACCTTCATGAAGGATGCATTTTCCGAAATTACTCTTCAGTCACATTCTTTATGAAAATGAGTCGATTTTTCTCTATTATATCCCTGTGACTCAACCCCTATCTGTCATGTCTACACGAGGTCATCGATTCTCTGTGACGTTTCATTTAAAAAGCACACCGGCACCCGTATCTTCACCCGTGTCCTTACCCAGGTGAGCTTTTTATTTACATACACATACGTGGGAGACGCTTGTCGCTCATCTGCTCGTAGGCTTCCCTCCCATCTCTCTTATTCGCTGGAAGCCTTATCCTGGTTCATTAAATACTCTTTGGCCTACACAACCCTGTGTTCTACTTTTTGGAACTGTTGTTTGCTGTTGTTGGCTGCTACCTATAGTCTTAGCTTCTACGACCTGGTTTTGGTATCTAATTTCATATACGCATAAATGTATAAAGCTTCCCACTATCGGTTCACTTACTTTTGTGATCGTTCATATCTTTTTTAGTTGTTTTGTTCCGAACACCTCCAAAAGAAATAAAAATATCCCTGGTCGTGTGCTTAGTGAGCCTGGAGGACGGGAGGAGGTGAAAGGGGGGAAGATTTTATGACTGAAATAAAGATTTCGTTGTTTTATTGCCCCTGAAGAGTACGTATCTTGCGCAGTTGATAAGGCTTTAAAGTAGACTTGAGCCCTGGAGCGCAGTATAAATATGCTATTTGAAAAGAGATTACTCGTTCCAAAGAAATTGTTATATATTTTTTTCACCAAAATATTTTATTCATACCCGAATGTTAGTTTCTATCTCAACAATGAAGATTAGAAAAATAATGTGAAAAGTAAGATGTAATATATCAAAGAAATTAGAAGCTATTCAAAGAAAAATTGCTTAAAATTAAATTATAATTTTCCATTTACCTGTTAAGATTTTATGAATTTTGACACTCTAAGAAGCGGATAGTGGGCATTATTAGACCTCGAATTTGAAAAAGAAGGAAGGAGATTTTCTTCACTTTATATATTTTGATGTCTTTTGTTGTTCATAGGAATTAGCTATCAATCTGCTTTCCTCTGACAGAATGTCTTCATAGCTAACAAATTTTTCTTAATTTTTTAAATTATTTGAATAAAAGAAATTTTTGGTAAATTTGCTATTAAAGGTGCTTATTGAAATAATGGTGTATTTTCCAATCTGACATCTGCTAAGGAGCGCAGAAAATGAAATAGTAAGATTTCGACCTTCTATTCTAATGTTACAATATGGCCAGATTTGTAACTTTGAGAAGCTTGTAATAATAAAGACCGATTAAAGCTCAGCCTTGAAGACTTTTTAAGTAGATAATTGCACTGAATTCTGCTTTTGAGCAACAAAGGCTTCTATCAATGTGTAATTTTAAACTGATGCTGTAAAAGTGAAAACATCATGCAAGACCCCATTTCTGACGTTGGTCACTACTAGTCCTCAATTTTTCTCACATTAAAACAAGTTGATGAATTCACACTTTCAAATGATTCTGAATTATAATCAAGCTAAATACATTAAAAGCGCGCTAACTGGCATCCGACCTAATCTCTTGTGTATCTTAGATAAGCACTCAGGATTGAGCAGTTAATGGATTTTGTGGCGCCTGAACGATGTCGGTAGGATTTGTCCCTCATGTACTCTATTACTGATTTTACGCGCTCGAGATTGGATATGCAATCTTGTCGTCACGGCAGATATTGGCCAGCGGTGCGGCTAATCATTTCTTACGCATTCTAATTTATAAAAACAAGTGTATTTTCATGATGAATGAGAAGTAATGTGAGCAATTCCCTTCTTTATTCAAAATTGGACCTACTGCACACAGTATACCTCGGTTGGCAGTAGTTTAGTGCCATTGTATGAATCACATCACATTCTTTTACTCCATATGTAACCATATGTATCGTATGCAAACTCATACGTTTGAAATTAATATTTTGACAAATTGATTTAATTAACTTTAAATTAAAAATAAGTTTATTTTATTTCCTAGATGCTCGAACGTTCATACTTTCATTGATTTAAAATTTCTCAAGACCGTTTAAGGAACACTTCGGCCTTGTTTTAGAGAAGACATCCTTAACTCAGTTTTATGAAAAAATTTATTAACTATAAATATTCAGTGCGGTTGGGTATGCACTGATGGGCATTGTTTATGTGATATCTGGCTTGACAGATTTGCATGTTGACCACTGCGGGACGTATGGAGCACGAAATGTCAACTCTACAACCTGGACATGAGTTTTTCAATTATTAACCACGATCCGTTTGTCACCACCAAGAACCAAATTCTGAACGAAAAAATGTATTCCTGCCAAATTAATTGGCTTTAACAATTTTTATAAATCAAAGTCAGTTTTCTTTGTTTACCGACTTTTTGGCATTCACACTTCGAGGCGAAAAATCACCAAATAAATAATTCCCGTCACTTTCTTATCATTTTCGAATTAGCTTCGGAATTGTTACCTTTTTCTATCAGCTCATTTAAGTGAGTGTTTTTTAGCGATTCGAAAATTTGAATATTTTATAAATCTCCTGAGTGATTTTATTAACTTCTTTTGCTCTGTTTCATATAGTTCTTTTGAGGGAGGATCCAGTATACTGAAATCAATTAATGAAAAGTATATAAATAATGAAGTAAAACATTTCTCAAATTTTGACAACATTTTAATTCTTTTAATTAATTAATTGTAGATATCATAGTCTATTATTATTCTCGGATCTTTAGATCTCATTGGAAACCTTAATTAAAGCGCGAAAGGAAAACATGTAAAAGATTTTCGATAAGATAGTAATTTTTTTCTTTTCCTAGGCTGAAATGTGTGTTCTTATTTGTTTAATTTTGTAACAGTAGAGTTTTCATAAGTTGGTGGAAAATTTCAAATGCAGAAGTAACTATTTAAACCGACAATAACTATCCTCCTTGCTCTATTTTACTCCGTTGTGTATATCAACTTCATTTAGCAACAATTATCGCTGACAATGACACCGTTTCTTTGTTTATTCATTTGCATAGATTGATGTATTTGGGAAAACAGGCCCGTTTATTGTTATTCCCTAAGGCGGTGTAAAAACCGAATATTCCAATACAGAAAAGCATGTGAACACAGGAAACAATAAGGCAGTCCAATGTAGAATAAGGGAAAGAATCCAGAAATAGAAACCAAGGGCAAGGGTATTAAAGAATTTTGCAAAATTTGACCTTATAATTTTGGTTATACACCTATTACTTCCTGAATAAAGTCCATTGATTAAGTCTCAATGTTCCAATATCAAAATTTCAGGATTCATTCACTGTTGCCGTTCGTGCCATTCAGAGTTTATTTATCATTTCATTAATTAAGATGTTTGACTTACGAAGTGAGATACATTTATTCTTCTAATGGTAGAGAAATATAAGTTAAGAAGAGCTAAAATGGCTTTAACACAGCAGAGTTAGTCAATAAGCAACTCCATTATGAATTAACTAATATTTAGAGTATCTAAATGTGTATACACTGACTACTGCCACTCATACCCAGTTGATGATTTCCAAATAATGATGGGCTGCAAGAGATAAATAGACTCCAACAGATCTATTATTGCAGTAACAAAGTGTAGACCATAAAGGGTTCTGTAGGCCAAAGGGTATTGAATAAACCAAGATGAGGATTTGAGCGAATGAGAGAGAGAGTTGAGGGAGAGAGAAGATGAGAGGGAAGCGTACGAGCAGATAGGCGACAAGCGTCTCCCGCGCGTGCGTGTGTGTCTGTGTATGTGTATGTGGAATTTCAATTGTAAAATGAATACTTTTATATTGATGGAGTTGAAGATTCATTGGAACTAAAATATTTATAGGCTATTGGTTCTGCTAAAGCTAAGCTTTAATACTGTTGCTGGGTGTAAATAGTAAGGATTAACCCCAGTTTAAGAGCAGAACGCCAAGAGCTGACTAGGCCAAAACATACTTAACAAATCACAATGAGGATTCGAGAGAGTAAGAGAGAGCTGAGGGGTAGTGGAGATGTGGTGGAAGCGTAGGAGCCAGTGCATGACAAGCGTGCCTGCGCGTGTGCATGTGAATGGAAATACAAAGACAGTTTATACAATTTACCTGGGCAAGAACACACGTGAGGATACGAGTGCGATGAGTTTTTTAAATGAAACGGCACAGAGAATCGATAAACTCGTGCAGACATGACAGATAGGGGTTTGAGTCATAGGGACATAAAGACATCACTGTAACTTCGTGAGGACAATCAAAGTTCTTTCTGGGGAATGTGGTGAAAGAAAAATTTTTGAAAATGAAAGTATATTCTTGTGTAGAAAGCGTGGTGTAAATTAGCATTTCTAAAGAACCTCTTATAAGCAGTACAATATATAATTATGGGTTATAAAGAGTGTGAATGGACTTGTTGGGTTACGCTAGCTAATCTGCACCAAACTCATCAAAGTTAATGAGGTTATAGGAGGTGCAGAGAGTGCTCAGGATGCTAGATGCCGTCAAGAAGAGGATAGAAGGCATCTTCGGAGTGATTAATCCTACTACTAGCAAAATTGCGTTAAATTTCCTCTCTATTTTCAGTTTTATAAAAAACCCGTCTTTGTAAATAAACACGAGGCGATCGAACTCCTCATCCCCGATTACCCCTATCACCCATTAAGATATGAAATTTATAATTAATTTTTGCAAGTTATACGCTATCAAGTTATGTATAACAGTGAGGGAAAGAAATAGATCATGATTAAAACAAGTTAAGCTAGGAGAAGGGGAAAATTTTTGCATTATCAGTGTTTCAAAGCTGAAAATCCGAAAAATTATATTATTCTTTCCATGTACATTACCCAGTCACAAATGGAATTTGTACTATTTGTATGTTTAGTTTAACAGAAAAGATCAGGATAAAATATTCTTGTGAAGTTAATTACGCGATTTCTGGAGGTTCCAAATTTTGGAAATAATTAAAATGATTAAATTACTGCCAAAATTCTCTTCTCGATGCTGACATATTAAGTCTCAAATTAGTCAATCTTTGAGACCCGTTTTGAGGAGAATGTCTTATATTATGAAGAAGGCCAACGGGTATCTTTAACGAATATTTATTTATTTATTCGACTTATTTGTATTTATTATTCAAGAGAAGTATGCGAGCTTTTCTACAACTGATCTTAGCATAACTAAAGCATTAAAAGGAAATCAATCTTTAAATTAAATAAGTAATTGAATTATTAATTGATATTCTTCCTAATTCTACTGAGTCTGAACTTACTAGTTGATTGAAGCAATATTTCGCTGGTCATCCACTTTTTACAATTAACTATTAACGTATGTTTACACCACCAGAGTGAATGCTAAATGATAAAGCCTATTAATGTGGGCTTAAAATAAAAACACTTTAGTTTGTAATCTGTCAGGATGCATATTAAGAAGTAGTTTAGGTGGAAAACCCTCAAACGTCATCAATAATAAGAACAGGTTAGACAAAAGGAGATGCAAGTAAAATGCTTTTTACAAAAGACAATTAAACTCGTTTTTAAATTTCTAAAACGATGACTTTCAAGAGATGTTAAATCATTTGGTGCAACAAAGTGCCAATATCTTCAGAAAAAAATAGATTAACGTATATATTAAATATCCTGAATTGTAGATATCCCAAAAAATTTATGGAGGGTTAATTGATGCTTCTCTTGGGATTTTCACCTTTAAGGTTGCAAAGCCTTGAATCATGGCAAAGATATGCTATGGGAATAAAAATTAATTTTTCGGCAATTCGAATTCGTTTCATTTACCAATTCTTATAACACTCCGTTTCTGTGATGCCATTATTCATTATTCGTCCGGTGATCCTATTCTTATCCTACTGTCACTAATGATGCACTAGTATTATCCCAGAAAATCCAGCCAACCGTCTTGGTAATTCAATGAACAGCAGATTAGATGAGTTTGCTGCTAAAATGCGTACTAGAGAAACATTTTACCTACGTGCTTTGGTAGGATATTCACTTAGGGACTCAATGAAACAAAGACAGCACCTTTTGACAAATTGTGCGGTTATCGATTATATTTACGGATTTAATCATTAATATAAAGCACTGTAATTACCACTGTTAGGATAAATTCGCTCAATTAAAATAAATCTGCAGTTGTGTTTCACAGTTCTTTTAATCTGTAATTAATTACGAACTAAAACTGTATTTTTGTATTTGTTGGCTCCTTCAGCCCATTATTTTTATTAAAATTCATTTACGTTTTTTTCAGCCCCTTTTTATATGTACAGAAAACATGAGTCTCAAAATACATCGACACTCTCTGTCCCTTTCATCCTCACTAACCAATTAGGTAGCTCCTTGGACAGCCAATCACTACACCTTTAGCTGCCAAAACAGGCTGATTACCTCTCATCGCTACACTCACGCGTACAACGTGGCCAAACCCTGTCTTGCTCTCAAATTCTTCTTCATTTTTTTCTTTTTTGAGACGATTAGCAACTTCTGATCCGTACAAACATGACTGCCGAAACTGAGGTTAAAGACGCTCCGGATGCTACCGTAACAACAGCGGAAAAAGAGGCTCCTAAAGGAACTTCTCCTCCACCTAAACAAACAAAGTGCGTCCTACTTACAGCATTTGGAGGACCCAAATACCTCCGCGTTCAACAAAAGGACCAGAAACCTGTTGGAATGGGAGAAATTGCAATTGATGTGGAAGCATGGTAAGCAATTCATATAAAAGAGATTTCAATTCCTGCAAGATAAACATTTCAAGCATCTTTAAGTATCTGTGTTCCAACACATCCTCCAAAAATTCTAATTTTTGTTATTGATTGATTTTACCCTGAAAATTTACCCAAACGTCAGAGAAGTGGGAGATAACTTACTCCCTGACCAATCAGTATTGAGCAACCTATTCAGCTACGGACATGCTCACCTCATCATCGACCAATCAAAATGACCCTTAAATGAAATTCACATAATTTAATTTTCCATATTATGAAAATACCGAGGCATATATAAATCATAGAACATTTTCCCACTTGTTCGAATACCAGTATGCAATCACCATTAATCAACCAGAGCGACAGAGGCCTTTTTCGAAACCTTTTTTACGAGAAAAACAAGGCAGATTGGTGGTGTGATGGCAAAAATAGTACTAATGAACAGGTATCTGTTAAATCAGTCGAAATATAAGCACCTGGTCAGGTGGCAATTCAGATTTCAGCATATGAAACAGAAGGAATCTCGAAATTTCTGCTGGCAAATGCACACATTTTATATAGAATTAAATACGAAGTAGATCTTTGAATTCATATTCACAAGCTAATCTTAAAATGAGCTTTTAGATTAGTATTAATTAGAAATGTCAAATATTAAAGGATATTTGCTCAGCTTGTCATCACGGCGGCTTCTTGACATTTCATTAATTACTTATCTTAAATTATCTCTGCCGTAAAGATCCTGCAGATAACTTAACGTCTGTCTAAAACTACGAGTCATTGCTTCGAGATTTCATGATATTTTTTTGATCTTTCAAGTGGTGTAGGATTTCAAGACTTGATGACAAGGCAAGGTCTACTCGAATTTCTTGGTAAGCCGCCCTTCGTCATGGGCAGCGAATGCTGTGGAAAGGTAATTGAAGTTGGCGAAGGCGTCACCAAATTTAAGGTGAGTGTATACTACTTAAAAGAAATGAGCGTGACATCAATGACAATGATCAGCATAGCTTTATAAGACCAAATATTTTTCCTTCAAATTCTTGCCTCTGCTTTATTTGATAGCACTGAATATTCTGGGCTATATTCTTGTTTTGACATGAAGTCTTTCCTCTACTATTCTTTTTTTCAACCCTTCATTTCTTCTTAATTTAATTAAATCTGACAGGAAGGCTCTGAGATTAACATTGCCACAAGTATGAGGCAACCTGTTTACGAGTTTTTCTCTTAAAGTTATCACAGTCAAGACTTTCATTTTCAAGAAAATCTACATCGTTCAACTGAAGAATAGCAGTTCACCTATTATGATCGTGATAGGAAAGCAAATATATTGGTTGAAATTTGAAGCACAAAAATGGTTAGTTCAAAGGCTTATCAAGTTGAAGCCTACTTAAGATTGCCAAAACTCGCATTCCATTAACTAAATTGATAAGGTCAAAGTTTAGAGGTCGTTGATGTAGGATAGGGAAAATTGGCTAAACTATCACTCTTTCAAGCTTCTACAAATTTCACCGTCATAAGTTAGGAAATAAACAATGTCTGAATATTTACATTTCGAGATAACTGATAGATAAGATGTCAGGCTAGTAAAGAGAAAAAAGGCAAGGTGGATGAGTAGAACGAAGTGATGTTTAACATACAAATATAATGAAAAGTCGATAATAAACTTGAAGGACGGGGAACAAGTTAAAGACGGAAGAGAGTGAATTCTAATTTTTAACAAGTAGAAAACTGAGATGAATCACCAATTTTGCTAGTGGGCCTGGGGTTTTGATATTGCAAAATTTTACTTTTTGAGAAGATATAGAAATGCTACATAATACCTTGAAATATGATTAAAACATACGAAGAAGAAAATTAAAAATGATTAAAATCATGAAGTGTTTATATGTTTTTACAAATGAACACAGATTAGCAACCTACGATTAATCAGACTAACGATTTCCGTCTTTAATTCATTTAGGTTGGAGATGAAGTCATCGTTCTCGTCGACACTGGTGCCTGGACGGAACACCTAGTTGTTAGACCAATTCCTGAGGAACCAACTGAGGCCAGCGGAGATCAGGCTGAAAATGCAAATAATGAGATTCCGTTGGCTTTGGTGCTCCATAAACCCGGTTCACTTTCGGTGAACCAAGCTGCGGCATTCCTTACATCTTATCTGCTGGCTTATCTGCTGTTGCATAATGTTGCTTGCGTTCGTTCTGGAGATGTTGTTCTTGTTCATTCTGCCGGAGGTGGTGTTGTAAGTTCATTATAAATAGAGTATTTCTAGTAGTCAAGTTTATATGATTTTAGACAAATGCTATCTTGAAATTTACTAAGAAATATAGAAAATAAAGAAATTCATTATTATAGGAGATATTACTTAAATACCGAAACTAGAACAATCTGTGGACTGGATTTTGTTGATGCCCAAGAAATTGAGTAAAAAATTGTTTGAGAAAATCTCTGAAGACATGGGTTCGAAAGTAGTTACCATCCGTTAATTAAGAAAGCTATCATGCATTATAATAGTCGAACAAGTACCTGTGTAAATTTCAATATTTCGGTCTATTGAAAACGGAATTTTTGGTTATTTACTACACAGGATTGATTAAGGAATATGTGCTATTATTTTGTGTTAAATTTTTTCATATACCTTCGACTTTCTCAAGTATACTTGCCTTTAAAAATACTCTAGTACTAAATTTAATGCTTAGACTTGAAAAAAATTTAGTCGCTCTTATCTTAAATCTTCCAACATTTTGGCCGTTGATGTCCACTATACTTTTGAAATAGTGATCTTCGTGATGGTCGGAATGCATCGCTTTCATTTTCCCAAAGCATTCATTTTAATGTTTTTGGTGGAATTCCCTTGAGATTATATTTATCAGTTTGAGAAATATTATTCCTGTCTTATACTGAAACACTAACCTTATGATATAATTAGTTTTGCTTTGCGCTTTCAAAGTGCATAACTGTGTAGTAATCGGAAGCTCCCAATTATCCCATAGTCTCTTCTTGGAAAACTAAGATTTGAGTATTGATTCGTAAATTGTCAGTGAATTCAGTCTTTTTATAGCTTGACTTCCGCTATTTTAATAGCTGACTGATTAAATGCCTTTGTAGTCAATATGTCGTAAAAATTCATCCAATAACAATTAATGTTTGCTCAAGACAACCTTGGTAATTTCGCTGCTATTAGGCTGAATAGCTTATTGTGTATATATCAGCAGTATTTTGATTTATAACAAATATCATAGATCAAATAATTGTTTACATAAAAAAATCTGTAAATCTGTTGCCTTAGAGTTAATATTGCTGTAAAAGAGAATCTTTAAAAAGAATTAATATTGTTTATAAAAATCCATTGTCAAGGGATCTAGAGGTTTCACTGAATATTATTATTTTGTTTGATGCCATATACTGATTGAAGTTAGTTTCAATAATTAGACTGCTTAGTTTATTCTCATGGTCAAATGAAAGCAACTATGGATAGTCTCCATTTAAATGTCCGTATTGTTACTTCAAAAGTAGCCTGGCGTAGCACAACAATAAAATGGAACAACAATGTACTGAAATCTAGCAAAATAGATGAATTTTTTCATTTTGAATACTTGTAATGTTTTTATTAATTTCATAAATAATCCGTTTTTAGTCATTCAATAATTTCTTTTCATGCTATGTAAGTCTGAGATTAGAGTAATGGCGGAGATGACACCTCTTTTCCATAAGACATTTTGGCATTATGAAGAAATATCAAGTTTTATATCGCAGTAAATCAATGCAAAGATAAAACTTAAGTTTATAAAGCACTTAACAGTTAAAATTGGCCATATAAGATTACGATTAACTGCTGTTTTCTTAAACCATTATGTAGCAGTAGCAAAGTGGTTAGACTTATAAACTTAGTTTTTATTAAAAAAATTTGAAATAATCTAATTAGATGATATTCATTTATACGTTTCCAAACCATTAGGAAAAGGTTTTGAGAAAATTAAATAGGATAAAGGGGCGGTATCGTGGAGCCTTCCATGTGAGACAACCGCATTCTTCCATCTCCCGTTTCAAAACTAATTATTCTGGTAGGATAAGTTTATTGAAAATTTGAATTCTGATCCTTATTATGGTTGCAATAAAAGACAGTCAAAAATTTGACTCTAGAGCGTTGTGTGCGAATAACAAGGAAGCAGAACATTTTAAGGACATAAATGGTTGGCTATAGATCTCACCCCATTTTCATGGTTGTAAAAATCAAATTTCCAATGAAAAGAGTGCTGAAACTAAAATTAACTCAGATATCGTAAAAGAATAAGGAAGAAGACAAAGTTGCTTTATAAAAAGGGTTGTTTACTCACATAACAATGACAATTCTTAGCAATAATACAATAGTCATCTGATTGATAACTGAACGGGCTGTGAAAATCAAGCTGTTGAACGTCAATTTGAGTGCTTAGAACACAATGGATATAAAGATTAGCAGGTACGTATGGAGGCAACTTATTTTTTGCGTATTATCCATCTCGACCAACGTATATACAGGGAGCGTAAGGCATCTGAGGACATATTACGCACTTTTAGAAAAGCAGAAATTGAAACTCTTAATGGTTGAAACCATTCACTAACAAATAGACATAACATTAACCTAGGTTTTATTCTATATTTCCTCCTTCGGCTTTTACCACCGACTCAACTCGGCTCCGAAAGCGACTGCGAGCTTTCATCAAATCAGGTGGTCTTTATTGATAACCTCTTTTTCTCGAGCTATTGCTTCCATCAGAGAGAGGGATTTGGTGTTATGGAGATGCTCATTAACTTCCTTTTCAACCACACCTCGCCTCACCCTACAAATAATAATGCAAAGGGGTAAGATTTGGTGAGTTGTTGGGAGGCGGTCATAAGTTTGGTGCGACATGGTGATGAGAATTCTCGGTCATCAAATG
This sequence comes from Hymenolepis diminuta, assembly GCA_900708905.1. Taxonomy (NCBI): domain Eukaryota; kingdom Metazoa; phylum Platyhelminthes; class Cestoda; order Cyclophyllidea; family Hymenolepididae; genus Hymenolepis; species Hymenolepis diminuta. Next base: position 3,335,611 of record CAADRB010000007.1, read on the forward strand.
ATGGATTTTGAGAGCTTTGTGGAATGGAACCGAATTCTGTTGAAGGATATAGGGCCTTCCTTCATTGATTACACCCTCTATTCAAGACGGCAAACAACGATGATCTGAAGAGTCTCCACATAGATATCTGCACCTGCATTGACTGTAAGGCCCCGTGGAAGAAATGGAGGAGTCGTGATGTGTCCCTCCCTCACTGCTAACAACACCAAAAGCCATCACTATTGCAGAAAACTTCGTGAGCACGCATAATGACTGAAACTTCAGCGGGGTTCGCCCACACACAGCCACCTCTCATTTCTTCAATTGACTTTTTCATCCTGGTGGAAGTGTTTTTCGTTAGGAGAAAAACCAAGGACACAGCTGTTCATCTTTGTGCTTCAATTAGTTTATGAGCGATTTTGCAGACATTTTGCAGATTCTCTTGAGTTGTTTTGTTGATATAAACTGACGACCTCGCCTAAGAATGCATGAATAGTATCAGGGGTGTTGATGAACAACATTCCTTAAATATTGTTATTCCTTCAGACACTTGAGGATGTTTGGCAAGATTTTGTGCATTAACTTCCCAGGATTTTCAAGAATCATGCCATGTCATGCACTCTTGTGACAAACTCAGGTGTTGTGAGTGAGTGAGTGAATGAGTGAGCAAAGTGCTAGCAATGCTGTTTTCTCTCACTTGTGGTATTTTCATCTCCAGTGGTAGCATATAGTCCCTTCCTAACCTTGCAAACGAAAGATTTGACAACTTCTAGAAATCTTCAAGTCTCTAAATTACTGTCTTTCACCTTTAGAGACACTATTACAGCTTGTCTTTCCATTTCATTACTTATAGTAGTATTTGCCATGACATCTTCTGATATAAAAATACATTAATTAGTTTAAATTACAATAATATAAGTATACTCAGATAGCTTACCCACCGCGTACATTAATTGCTAGTACATTAAAATTTTCCTAAATACTAAAGTGAATATATCTGGAACACTTAGTCTCAAAATGGCTTTTGTTAGCAGAAGCTCAAGTAGAAAATTGGGCGGGCAAATTATACACCAAAACAATATTAAATCGTTATTTTGCAGCAAGATTTAAGTCTGACTTGAAAATATTTAATTTTTGCAACAATAAGATGCCAACTATCGCTTCACATGTAAAATAAATATCCTGATTTATAATGAAATGGAGGAGAGGATAGGAAGCGAAATCCTTCCCATCGTTTCTTTGGTTTTGTACTATTTATTAAGAGAAAACAAATTTTCTATTTGTTTTATCTTTAATCTTAATAGAATTACGTAGAACAATCTCATATTTTAGTTATTTGAAGATTCGTTACACCTAACCCAGGCAGTTAACTTTAGCAGCGGAAACCTATAGCGACGAGGAGACGAAGGATGCGTTTATTTCAAGTGCTCAACTGAATTACGCAGTTGGATTTTGTCGTTTCATTAACTCACATCATCTTTTGCGCCTCATTGGAGGGCATAAATCATAAAATTTATCATCCTTGTTTCTCAAAACCCCTCTCTATATGTTTCGTTCTCAACTGATATGCTAAGCATTTAGCTTTATAATTATCTTCATAAATTTTGAGAGATTTATATTCTAAGAAAAAAATACAAAAAACTGGCATAAAATAAGTTTTTTTTAAAAATTTTTCCGTTATCAACCTCTTGAACGGTTAAGTTGATCAGATTAAATTTGGTTGCCTGTTTGTCGCCTGTTTCGTAAGGATTTAAGAGAGGTATGGGCAAGTTATATAACGGAGTTAATAATATACAAACTTCACTTAGTGAAGAAAATATCAAGAAGTTTTCATCTTTTTTGATGAAGTAAATTGATTTTATATAACACAACAGGAATTACGTTAAAAAATTAATAAAGAAATAATAAAATCTCAAGATTAAACGTAAAGTTTTAGCCCTTAATGGAAGTAAATGGAAGAGGCCTCTTTAACCTGTGCACTTAAATCGTGTTAATGGTTATAGGTTCAGTGAAATCCTACGAATTTTCATTTAGATTTAAATGAATTTTACATTTTAATTTTGTTCTTAAATTTAATACCAGATTTAGAAAAATTTCCTGTGGATATTACACCTTTCTGTCTGCAATCAAAAAGTTCCCAAGCATTGGATTTTTAAAGTGAATAAGTACACATTATGTACAGTTATTTCTAATCCCGTTTCCTCCTACATTAACACTTGATAGGGAACAGCGATCGGACAATTGGCCAAACAAATTCCACATGTGAAAATGATCGGCACTGCCTCAACTGCTAAGCACGATAAATTGCAACCCTACTACTCACAACTTATTAATAGCACACAGGACTATGTGACGGAAATCAAGAAGTAAGGCGGGGGAATTCTTTGAGGCGCCTACCCTTATATAGAGTATTCTAATAAAACGTGATTCTATTTTTAGGGAACATCCCCTAGGAATAACAGTGATTTTGGATAGTCGTTCTGGTGAAGATACTAATAAATCAGTCTGTCTTCTTCAACCCTTGGGTCGTTATGTCGTCTACGGTTAGTAATATTGCTAATTTAAACGTAGTAAATATTACTAAGTTAAATTAATAGTTACTTGGAATATATTCTTCCATGGTCAGTAGTATGACTTCTTTAAATTACAGGAAGTTCTAACTTCGTTACTGGTGAAAGAAAAAATCTCTTCAACTTTGCGAAATCGGTAGGTCAGGTTATAGAAATCATACACTATTTTGAAACTATATATTTACTGCTTATATAAGTGTTTTGATCTTTCAGTGGATACAAATGGATCGTATTAGTCCTCTCAAACTCCTTGAAGAAAACAAAATGTTGGGTGGATGTTCGTTAAAACAAATGCTTTTCCGTCAACACAACTCCAAACCAATTTTCGATGCTTGGAAGGCTCTTATCCAACTCCTGAATGAGAAGAAAATTGAACCAATCATAGACAGTGAATGGAGCTTTGAAGAGGTTTGTACTCTATTCATGAAATAATAAAATAAATCGTATATAAACTATTAAAAATAATTGTAATGACAAATGATTATTAGGTGAAAGATGCTTTACACAAGTTACAAAGTCGAGAAAATTTCGGAAAAGTCATTATTAGTCCGAAACTGAAGCCAAAGGAGGTAAGAGTACAATGTAGAATACAATAAATTTAAATCACCAATGAATTTCCGTTTAAATAATATTTTTAGCCGGAACCAGTGGAGAAACTTGAGGAAGCAGGAACTTCTGAAATGCAACCGAAAGCGGAACTAACAAAAGAGGCAAATGCAATAACTTCCAACTGAAATACTTTCTTCGTTAAAAATAACATTTCCCAATTCCATCTCAATCGCAGACGTCTTTCGTCATGTCCTGTGTCTTTTCTGTCTTTAGACTTTTTTCCGCTTTTGTGTGTCACTTTAATGTTGCTCATGTGTTGATTTTGTCCTTTTTTGGTCTACTGCATTCACTGCCTCCACCCTAATCTCCCAGCCATACTCTACTATGTCCCGTTGTTATGATAATTTTGTTAAATTTGGACTTAAATTGCATTTCATTTTCTCGCTAACTGTTTTCTCTTACCTACCTCTAAAATACAAATTTATTGGATGTCTTTTTTTGTGAAATAAAAACTTCTCTACGGCGTCCTTGAAACATTTCTACATATGCATTAATCTTTTATTCCAACAAATAAATGAGTCCTATATAAATAATAACTACCAATTTATTTATTTAGTCTATTATGGCACTACATTCTTCTTAACGCATTTTAAAAGAAAAGAAGAATTATGCAATTATTTTGAAGTATATATCGGGGTTTTCGAGGTACGTTTAACAAGGCAAATATTTACTCAGTTTTACAGTTCCAGGAGAAACAAAATAAGTCAGAATTAGTAACTGCGAAACTTTTACTTGTAGATGTTTTATTAAACGCAATTTTCGACAGGATCAATCACAAATTATTATAAATGTTAACAATAGATTCGCTGTGCAACCTTTCAATGAATCTTGCAGAAAAAACAACACAAGTTCTTCTAAGCTGAGTGGGAAAGAAGTAATAATGTCTCACCGCTCTTTCTCCAGATGACTTATAGTTATGAGTTCATTTATCATGGGGGTATGATGCATACTGTTACATATAAGAAAATAATATTTTCCCCTTTATTTATATTCCACTTTTTCATTCCTGTTTCTTTTAATTCCCTTTGGTTCGAACGAATTTATTTACATTACGGTTGTAATTGGCACATTATATAAATCGACCTATTGATAGGATTTGATTTGATTCTCTCGAAGAAAACCAAATCAGATGCCTCGTTTTCATTTTTGGTCTCTGATTTCCTTGCCATGCTGAGATTCGACTCAGACTTCTGTCCTTCTTGGACAAGGAATCTGATGTCAATAAGTCTCGTCGCGGACTCGGATCTGCCGCAGAATCGTTCACCTCAAGTGTTCAACCTGAAAGGACATCCATCGACTGAGGGAACCCCCTTACATCCAACGAATTTCAGAAGCAGTCAGTCCCGAAATGCGGATTTTGCGGAGAATGTTGTTATCATCGAGGACATTGCTACCAGAACTGCAAAGGAAATGGTTTCTGCTGATAATATTATACGAGCAGTTCAATGAGAAAGAACCTGAACAACAAGGGAGTGTTACTTCAGACGGGACAGAGCTATGGTACATTCAGGTAAGCAAATATTAGTTCCAGAAAGTACGTTAACCTAATTGTTAATGGTATACCATTTGAGCTCTAGATAGACACTGGTTCCGATATCTAATGCTGCTCGACTCGATGCGATGCGTGGCTACACTCCTAGGGAAGACGATCTTCAAGAAGTGCTGCGTTGTAGATCGAAATATCAGCCTCGTGCGCCTAGACTGGACCGATGGGCTCAACTTTATCCGGTTCCCAGACGAAAACAAAACCTGCCAGACACCTACTCTCGAGCCTACGAATGCGAAAAATCTCGCGAGAGGGTACAGCCAGTGCCTATGTGTTGCTGAAATCCCTCATCCTCTTATTTATATTCAGTCGCCGAAAGCAGATTCTTCCAGGACTCAGCTCTAATTTACCACTTCAGACCCACTAAAGGTGCGACGTACACCACGGCGATAAATTCATGTTCGAAAGAGTCCGATGTTTTTCTCCCCCCACCGACAACAAGTAGACCAGATATCTCTGTCTCAATAAACTCATATTGTATCAGAAACGCTCGTTACAACCAAAGTATACAGTTTGATTCTACGTTTTGCCAAATTTTGCTTCGATCGATCGACTATTCAGCTAAGGAGATCTCCCGCCCTGTTAGGACAATCCATCCGGGAAACAGAATTTAGAGGTCAAGATTTGAGGACAGCATGTAAAGATTTTGCTATAAAAACAATTTTCTGACCCGATGGGTGCAAATAGTGTGGGCGATCTTGTGTATGTCCTCAGCCATAATTTAAATCACCAAACCGCATGGCAGCGATATCTATGACGTGGAGATGAGACGATTACAGCACGTACTATCACCGTAAATAAGCAAACATTATGGTGGTGATGAAAGTACAAATCGAAATATCGGTTCACTTCTTTCTACCAGCTTAGTTACAAAAATTAGTCCGTATGGCGGTTACTGTTGTGCTAATCTATAGTTCTCTGCAATTCTTTGATCTTATTATCAAAGATTCGTTTTGACGGCATCAAACATGCAATGACTACAGTCAGTATATTCCTGAAAAATTCCTTTAAAATAACGATCTAATCAAGATTCTAAAAACTCCAACACTTCTCTAAGCAAAGTAAAATATGAAGCTTTATGAGTTAAAGCATGTTATTAAATTGCCTTCGTCTGTATTTATCAGCAATATTTCCAAAGCTAATTAATTAAAATCGTAATTTAATTTCTTGTCCCCAGGGACAGGTCAAATAAGTATTACCAATTTTTTATGTTATTACACAGAGATATACGATCAAACCAATATTCTACCTAAATTTGATCGCGGGTTATTTGAAAGCAGCCCTTGGTGTTTATTTGATAGCTTATATTTTGTAAGTTCAGTTTTTCTTCTTCTTTCACTTCATTTGCTATATCTGCCACTGGATACGTTATAAATTTGTTGTTTTATATTTTGCAGGTATTACGCTTATATTTTTATTTCTTAATATGCAAGGTCTATTTAGTTTTATATTTATTATTGATACAATTCTTTACTCTGCTATATTAATTTTTGCTACCTACACAGTCATACATCGACCGTTAATTAGATTTTCGCTGATATGTGCCTATTTAATTGGAAGGAATGCTGTTATTTCTATAGTTTTTTTTATTTTTTCAGTGGCCCACAACGTCAACAGCACCATTTTTAATAATTTGGCTAGCTTATCTAGATTATGTAGCTTTAAACATTGCACAGTATATGATCTGTTGATCAAAGATGATCTGCGAGTCACTAACTATCAGTATAATCAAGAATTAATTAGTGAGAACGCACGTTACACCATCTTTTCGTTGATCAACACTCTTATTAATGATTAAACATTCATGGGAAATTCGTATAATTTAAATTTTATAAGCAGTTTGTATTTGTTATGTGTTGTGTTTAGAGAAAGTTAATTATTACTGAAGTTATGTCTAATCTTCTCTTTAATACAGATGTAATTGTTTCATCTATCGAACTACGTTTCTATCTATGCAGTATTATCTGTCTTTTATACTTTTCATTTATAGACTTTCGGAATACTTCTAGCTGGTCCAATATAGTAAATTTCATTTCACCCTCAAAGAAAGTTTTATTGTTTTACTTATTCTTGTACCTCTCAGCTAATTTTCTTCCTTGAGAACTTGGTGAAAGTGGATAAATCGAACTGAGATTACTTAATTGGGAGAGGAATCAATCTATCCGAATCCCTTCTTAATCTTAAGGTATGATAGTTTGGACGAAAAGAGTACAGTAAAATAGAGAAATACATTGTCTTCTGTAAATATTTCCCTTTTGTTAAGAAATCTTCCTAATCTAATGAATCGGTTAGAAAATTACAAGATTTTAAAAAATTCGCGTTTTCGAAAAACCCAGCTCAATTTATTTTCACAATTAAAGGCTAGACTTTAGAATTTTTATCATCATGTGTTTTCCATCTGCGCAGTTATTATTTTCCTAGGACAGCAATTGCTACCTTTTTTCATTTATTGCTAATTCTTCTTCTGTAGTTTTTAACTGCAATGTTTAACTAATAACACTACTATCGAGAAACACAATGCAGACTTCCATATCCGCTGAAGAGTTTGCCCGCTTCCAGACCCAACTTTTAGACCTCCGTCAAGCCAAATACTCCGCGGAGGAAAATCTCACTCGAGCCGAAAAGAAGGCAGAATCCCTCGAGACTGCATTAGCTCATCAGTCCGGCGAGTTAGCCGAATTACGCAGTCGCCTCTCCTGTATTCAGCATGCTGGAGATATTGAGACCTTGACAAAAGAAAATCACTGCCTTCGTCAACGTCTCTTGAACGTTGAATCCTCCTTCCAACTCCAGTCTTCCACTCTACGAGCTGAATGTGAAAGACTTCAAGCAGAGAATAAACTCTTAAAACAATATTCTCACATCCCTTCCTCATCTTTAACTTCCCATCTTGAAGTTCAAACTGAATTAGTCTCTCTAAGTACTACGTCTAGCCAAACTTATAAAGTTGGTCGTGCCTCTGCCGAAATTCAAACAGAAATCACTGTGCAAAATTTAGAGGAATGGTTTAACAAAGCTGAAGAGCATGACAACCTCTCTGCAGTCCTAGAAGCTGAGCGAAAGACATCAGAAGACCTTCTTAAAGATGTAGCCCGACGAGAAATCGATGTTGAAAGACTAGAAGGTGAGCTAGAAGTACTGAGAAGTGAGTTAGCTGTGACGGAGAAACGAAGTGAAAGTGTTCGTAGGGAACTACAGAGACAACTAGCATCTGCAGTGAGGGCTGCTAAAAGAGCGTCTGCATGTGGTAATGCCCCGTCACTTTCAAGTCTGGTTATGGTTCCGAATGAGGCCGGCTTGGATGCAATATCGGTGGACTCATTTAGTCTCTGTCAGGTACAAATGGGGAATGAATCCGGGGGAGGAGAAGAGTCGGAGACGTCGTCAAATTCTCAGACTCATCAACAGGCGCTGCAGCAGACAATGTTCTCGGAAGATGACTTAAAGGTAATATTAATTGATTATATGAGAGCAATTTTTTTCATTTGTGGAAACACAGTTGCGCTCTTTATTGGAAATTTGACAATGTTATCACTTTTTATAATGTTCCCTACTTATTCTATGAAATTTACTTAATTCGTTTAAATCGGTAGTGTGTAATTTTAAGTCGGTCTTCAGTAAGGTTTAAGTTTGGAGGTCAGTTTGTTTTATTGATACAACTTGAATCTTGTTTTAACAGTCCGTTTTTCTTACATTACAGAGTTAACATAGAAGAGTATCATTTTCGTAACCGGCTAACTGAAAAAATGGTCTGGGTAACAGCGTAAAAATCGTTATGCAGATGCTACATAATGTATTAACAGCTTAGAAACCGAGGTAAGGGTTTTTGAGTAGAATAATGAATGTCAGCGCTTATGAGGCAGGAAGTTGAGAACATATTGATGCACATTGTAAGGTAACGGTAAAATGCTAATAAAAAAACAGGGTTTCTACGTAGCCTCATTCTGTCTTTCAGTTCATCTCTTACATTTGACGAACTAATCGTTTAAGATGCACCCGACGGCTTAATCTATGCATGTATATGGGATAGCAATCAGAGATGTTCAAATTTTATCATGCACTCGATAAATAAACCAGCTATCTAATATCTTGTTAAACGAGCATTTTCTATATGGATATTAACTATTTTTTGCTTGATAAGTCTGGCTTAATATTTACTCTCCATTATCAACGCTCGGGTCTGATTAGCATAATTTGGATTTGGGATCACATATTAAATCGGGTCTATGTCTTTCTATCTATCTATCGTTGGTCGATACGATGTGACTTATTCATTTCTATATATATATATATATATGGTGTTTAAAACATTTAGGACTATGGGCTGATCATTTTGGTAATTATTTTCAGGGCTTGTTGGCTCGTTTATCGGAAGTTCAAGAAGAGAATTGCAATCTCCGACATCATTTGAAAAAGCTTACACTTGAACTGGATGCCAAATCTAGAATCATTCAACGGACAATTAACGCCAAATTCATTCCCAACAGTCTTCCAGCTCAATCCCATTCTTCATGTAGGGTATTTTTTACTTACCATCACATGCTGCTGATTTTGCACTTAAGTCGTTAGTATAACGCTTTTTGTTCTTAGACCCAGAATCACATTCGACTGCACAGATACAGACTTCTTCCAATAGCACGGGTTCAAATCCAATGCGTCTTGCATCCGACATGATTTCAACTCTTCTTTCAAAAATCAAAAATATAGAAACATCTTCCTCGGCAACATCTCTCAATACAGATGAACTGAAGGGTCTGAAACGGCTCTGTGAGGAGCTAATGACAAGAAACATATCGCTGGAACGTGCACTTGAAGTTGCTATTACTGGCGCTCGTGATGAAATGAAGGACTAATTTTTTGTCATTTCTTTTCATTTTTCTTCCCTCAGCTATCTTCTGTGATATCTTCTCCCATTTGCCATTTGTGGTATGCTGACTTGATAAATTGCACTATTTTGATGAGTTATTTTATTCATTAAATATATATTCTTACATTATTTCGATATTTAACGATCACATTTTACTTGTTCTTATCCAGACAGTGGTGATAGTAAAGAGAAAAATAAGTTCACAACTACTTAGTTTATTTAAGTAAAATTGTTCATGCAGAAATGTTTGTCGACATGAAGACTGAATGAAGCTTATTAATAAGTGCTCGTCAGTGTAAGAGCAGTTAACGTGAATGTCTGCCATATCGAGTTAAAAAAGTTGATATCTATACTTGCAGGTCATTCTTTCGAGTTAGCAATCACCTATAGGGAAGTGCTATGGATTATCAATTTGAGAAGTCGAAGAGAATAGTTTATAACTTCTCATAACGTGGAATAATTCATCGTAGGCAGGCGCAAGCTATCCGAGGGCGCAGAGGCAAACATTTTGGTGGCAGCAAGCAGCCATAAGACGAAAAATTCCTGTCGACTGACATGAATAGGCATAGTAATGCTAGGCGCATGCATGCATATGGTGTTCATAATGTATAGGACTTGTTTTAATCTCACAGATAATCATATTAGTAAAAATCTAGGATTCATATTCTGCATGTAAATAATAGTGATAAAACTATATATAATTAGTTGAGGTTTATTTAATAAATGAAGAGAGGAGCGATGCAAAGGTTTCCTAGATTTTGCGTCGCTTTTAGCTCATATGGGGTAGATTTCGCCACCGTTTATATTATTCAGTCATTAAGGAAGGTACGAAACGGGTTATAAATCTTTTGCACAATAATAAAGCTCCGATATTTTTGTTGGATTGATTACATCTTTTCTTAGTATTTTGATTATGTAGTTTTTTTCGGTGCAATAATAGAATTAATGGGACATATGTAACAAATGATGTCAACATTCCAAAAACTAGGTCTTTCTCTTTACACAAGAACAACGGTGAGACGGAAATCCAGAACTCTCTTTAAAAAAAATTGGGAAAATGTTGTTTTCTACTATCGGTGAATACAGTTCTATAATGTATACAAGTTGTTTTTGTAATTAAATTTGCATTTCTAGGCGAATAATAACACAAAGGAACATAGCACCACTAATACTTTCTCTTATTTTCAATGAGAATGATATACCTTTATAAAGAACTCCAAAACTTTACTAAAGCGAAGCCCTCGGAAAACTATCATCCTAGACAAAAATATGAACTCTCTCTTTGTCCGTTTTAATCAGGAGGGTAAGTATTGGTCAAGTAACCTCTGAATGAGCGGCCGTGCATGTCGATCTATTACTAATTATCTATTGCAGCAAATTACTATAGTTTTGTCGCTTTTATGTATTTATGCACTTTTAGTGAGATACTTATTTGTGATTTTCCAAAATGAGTCAAATCAAGCTTAATAACATCGTCCGAATGTCCATCAGTTTGGCTAAGTTTATGAAACACCACTATAACGGTGATTCAGATCAAGCTTTAGCGTATTTCTGAAATATTTCGAAAAAAAACAGTATTCTTATATGGATCTTCATCGAATTATGGTGACTATTAATTGATGCCACGCTAGTAACTATTCAAACATAATTCACCAATCACAGCGTCAATTTGTGCCATGGAAAATTAGAGGATATTTATTCGCTTGCGTAAGATTGGAGAAATGCGGTTTTATTTCGTCGTAATAATGCCCATACCATCTATGACAAGCAGTTAACGAGATGGATACTTGTACTTAACCTACTTTCTATCAAGAGATAATGAAAAGACGAAATAATCAAACTGACTGAATGATTACCTCCATCAAGACCTTAAAGACATGTCAATTCAACCTCGTTAGTATTATGACAAAGTTGTAGGAGTTGAGATAACAACTAACAGTTCACAGCTAACAAATTGTAACAGCAACAACAGCCACCAATTCGTAGCTGTTTGAGTAAGAGCTGACAACGATCGTGGAGCAGAATACCGAGAGTTGATTAGACTAAAATGTATTCAAGGAAGTCACAACGAGTTTGAAACGAGTGAGAGAGAGGAGACTGTGCTGAGGAAGAGAGGAGATGAGTAGGAAGCGTAAGAGCCGATAACTGACAAGCGTGCGTTGTTCTGAGTGGAAGACAAAGATAGCTTTATATGAGACGCTTGGGTAAGGACGCGCAAGAACATGGGTGCAGATGTGCTTTCTAGGTGAAACCAGGCGGTTATAGAAGGGGGTAAATCGATGGACAGAGCAGACAGAGTTTATGCGTCATAGGGACATAAAAGATGTCGCACCAGCTTCGTGGACGCTAAACCGAAGTATTGTCATAGCGAATGCGAATAAAAAGTGATTCTGGAAATGCGTTGAGAGTTACCCCTCAAAGTGAACCTGCATCTCGGTTATCGATTTGCATTCGCACTCATTTTGTTACACTCTTCGCGGATGCTATGTCCTCTCCTCTTCTTAAACCTCATTATTTTCTCCTCATTTTCGTTGCTATTGGGTAACTATTATCACGATCAAAGAAAAGGTAAAAAAATGTTTACATTTTTTATTGACAAGGTAGCTAAAATCAGTTTATATTGAGCTCAGTAAATAAAAGGTGAGGGGATCTTAAAAACTTAAAAAGTATATTCTAAGTAATGAAGAGTCTTCCTTCGTTTAATATTTGCCTTAGGAGGATATAATATTCACTTAATGAGTAGTTCGCATTTCGAAATTAACATTTTCTGGTTCGTCACCTGGATAACTGTGCGAATTCTTGTCCACGATATCGAGTACTTAGTATGTTACACTATAGCTATGTTGATCAGTTTTGCTAATTGAATTCCTTTTTTACATTCAACGATTGAGAAAGCAGAATGATCTTGAATAATATCAAGTAACTTATATGGCAGAGGTGGGACAGTTGAGGTTTTTAGCCTAGCCTTTAAATAAGGAAACTAGAACTTTTACTGATAACTGATAGGAAAACATTTTGACTTGTAGACACTTAAAATAACAGATTCTTGTTTCTCTACAACTTTGTATTGTTGCCTCCTCCAAGGCTATAACATTAAGTCATAAAATGAGAAGAAATAAGTATGAACAACTTGGGGAAAATGGATAGTTTCATGTAGAAATGAAAATAACTTTGTTTATACCAACCTTTTATTATCCGAGTTGGTAATTGGTGGTTATAACTAAAATTCACTACATGTCTGATATTATATTATGCTATTCACAAATTTACTCTCTTGAGAATTTTGAAGTTCTATTTATATTTTAAGACACTCTAGGTATCTCTATTAAGCTTTCTTAATTTTTGAATAGAAAGTCAAAGAACAAAGGGATAAGAAGCTAAGGCTGCATTAATTATTCCAGAGTTTACTTGAGCTATTGTTGTGAGTTGAAAAAATAAGTCTAAAATTAAATTGTATATTTTTCTATCATCAATTTTAAGCAACTGTGAACTTAGCTTTTATTCAAATGCAATAGAGACTCAAAAACAATTAATCTCGCTTGTCTCTTTAGATATCGTAATACAGACATAATAATGTAATAAAAGTGCTTCATATGAAGATATGGATAAGTTAGAGTTTCCAGAATCAAAGGAAGGTAAGACTTTTAAAGCCATGACTTTTCTTCCTGTTGACCCTCTTCCTGTTCCTTAACTTATTGCAGGAGCTTTCTGCTCCACTTGTAATTTGAAAATGTAGACGCCTAACATTATATTTATTAATACTGTAAATCACGAAGTTTACGTTTATGTAGATCAGTAGTAGGGAATGTTAAGTAGCAAGGTTGGCACAATCTTGTAATTTTAACATTAAATTCAAATTTCCGTACTCTCATATGATTAAAGATTGCAAGCGTTTTTCAGCGCTGCTATGGACACAAAAATGTAAATGATTACAACATCAAAAAAACGAAGTCTCTTCTCCTCCTTTATTGCGAGCGATACTTTATGTATATACCTCTCCATCAAAAGGTATTTTCGAACAATTATGATCAATTTGCTTTAATAACGGCATAATTTAAATACCCCGTAGTTTAAAGATTTTCTTTCATCTGCAGTAACATAATCTAACACAACTGAATAAGTGATGAAAAAAAATTCTATTTTGAATATTAAAATATCAATTTAATTAATGCTACAAATGAAGATATTGCGATACACTTACTGATAAGAAGTATGCAAACTGCAAAATTTCTATTATGGACTCAAGTCGGGAATTTATTATCACTAGGCGAAAACCGGGATGTTCAATTTATTTTTTGCTTAATTTCTATTCTTTCTATTTTTATAAGTTATAGAATTTATTTACTCAGTAATATGAACTCCCATTTGATGCTTAACACATTTCTAAGTTGGGGGATTTCTGCATTTCATTATTTTGCAATTCCGCCCGAAAATGATCTGATGACTCGAGAGTGATATTAATCTAAGGTAACGGCGAGAGAGGGATTTTGACCGTAATTTGAAGTGTAGCAGAGCTTGATGACTAATTCTAGCAATAAAACTTTATAATGTCACGAAAGAATCTATCTTATCACACCTTTAGTTCGGATAATATTATCACGAAAGTCTAAACACCTCGCAAAGTAAGGCATAATATTAAATGAAATAAAGGTAAGATTACAAATAGAAGGAAACCTGCGGGATATGTGCTTTCCACTTCATTAAATTTATTCAAAAGAGATCTATATAATACGCAATGTACAAGTTGTCCAGCTACTCAGCGTTCTCAAATTTTGAACTTTAAGTCTTATTAAGAGCACAATGCTATCGTCAACCAGTGCGGACAAGCACTTTACAGTCGATCAAACCGAATCAAGATTGCACGTCAATTTTAGGCATTAAAGAATGACAATACGACTTTCAAATCATTTATAAAACGCAAATAGATAGTTCATGGAATTTAGCAAATATAGATAAATGTTTCATTACATCATGATAATATTCCGTACCATACAAAGAGTAACATTAACCTCCATTTTAGAAACTCTCAAGATAAATCGCTTTCGTTATTGAAAGAATTCAATTGATAACCTTAATGAAAAATCGAATTTCAACACGTTCGGCGCACAAGATAAAATCAGAACCTTCCTGAACCCCACATTTTCCTATCTCCTCATATTTAATACTCTAAACTTAAGCATAAGTAATGTTTTGTAATTTTGTAATTTTTATAAACTTCGACATTCACTGGATGAAGGTATCGTTTGGAAATTATAAATACAAAGTAGGAGATAGTGAATAGACAGTGATAGAATCAGAACGGTGACAGCTTTGTAATCCATGAACAAAAAATGTGTTGTAATAGTGAAGCACAATAATTAGGACTGAATTAACACGGAAAGTCGATCAAAGACCCGCAGACTGTGATGAATAGAATATAATGAAAGGAGAAAAAACTCAGGTTAAATCGATAGGCAGATGTTGAAGGGACCCAGTAATAGATTCATTACCTCCTCCTCAAATTCGTGATTTGAACTCACAATCATTTTAGAAGTTTCCTCATCAAAACCAGCCAATCATTTTAAAATACTCTTATTTTTTGATAATTAATTTGTTTAATTGATTAATCTGATTTTGCTAGCTTGATTATTGTGTTAATTATGCGCTGAAATTTCCTTCTTAAAAAGAAGTCAAAAATAGTATACGTGAGGATTTTTCACTTTTTATTGTCAGCTTTTTACAACTCCTCCTTTGAAAAGAAATTTTCACTTTGTTGTCAAATAACGAGTTGTCTCTCAGGCCAAGTACGCAAGAGGTTCCTGTTCGCACTTGTTTGCTTGCTGAAAATGACGTTTCTTAAGCACTCTATTTGTGTGCAGTTCTAAGAATAAGTCGAACAGGAAAGTGTCTAGAATTTTTGTATAAAAAAGGTATTTTCGCTTTATTTAGTCATTGGAGTTAGCAGATTAATATTTAGAAATGACCTGTTTAAATTAGCACTAGGTAATAACAGTTACCATTTATAACGTCACCACCTTGTGCCATGAGGTATGTTACGACCGCAATTGTTTAGAACCAGAGGAAGAAAGCGGAGAACTTTTAACTCAAATGACCACCTTACCCTTACTAATATGTCAAAATTTCCTGTTAAAGCTTATCGAGAAGTTCTTACAAAAACCTGGAAGACTCCAGAAAAGGAGCCCCATATATAGATCCAATCGTATTATATTAGCCAAGGGAGACAAATGTGAACAGCAGAGAACAGGGTGAGGTCAAGAGTTTGCTGTCTGGAATCTAGATATCACAATTAACCGAATTTGTTGGATTACTGGCTTAGCTTTTAATTTCAGTCGTTGTGAAATATTAGTCCCAGACACGAGTATAAAAACCAAATCAGGTACAAAAACTTGAAAATGTGAACTCCGTTTAGATATACTGAAAAAATTAGAGTTGGCTAAATATTAATACCATTAAAAAAATATTTTTTCAAAATTTATCGTAAATAGAGCGGTAGCATTCTTGGATTATTTTGAAATAATATTACATTCTTTAATCAGGTTACTGGAAGTTTTAGATGGTATCTCTGACCGTCTCCCCCATCGATTTTATACCGACAACTTCTGATTTGACGGGAATTCATGTGGATTGTTATAATTTATCTCCACAGTTAATTAATCCATCGATTATTCCTTATATTCGTATTAAAAAAATTAATCTAAATCCAAGAATGAATCGTTTCGGACGAATAGAAGGATAACAAGCGTTTCTAAGGAGATTAAGAATATTCTGCAATTAAAGCTAACTAATCAGTTTCGAGCCATAAAGTGACATCCGCACATTTTTAAACCCTTTGGATCACTACACCGCTTCGTAAGGTGCAAAGTAATGATTGATATCATCTGGCTAATTTGCTGACTTTTTTGTTCTCATACATTAGTATATGAAATTTATTCACAATAATTAAGCGCACATGATGTATTAAATTTAAATATATGCTATAATGTTGAAAAAGGTTGGGTAGAACAATTTTCGCGATGGTAATTATTTTAAAACTAACAGACAGCGGGAAACGAGCGATGAGGATAGATAAATTGAAGCTTTAGTTCCTTTTTTGACTCCAGTTTAAAATTAATGGATAAGAGACGTCTTCTTGAAGGGGTTAAATGCTAACAAGATCAGTTATTTTTTGTTAAAAAAGGGAAATAAATTTGATAGTTTAAGAAATCTAATTGATATTGGGGAGTGAATGTAAGAACGAGTTTGCATGCTTAGTACAACCATTCTGTTTTAATTTATCTTTGCAATTTTCATATAACAGTAAGATACAGTTCAGGCTTCTGCATCTTTGTCAACGGAAGTATGCGAGTATTACGGAAATCCTATTGGCTCAGATTTTAGACGGTCATAACTTGTACATTTTGGCTATCGTAATAGCTCGTTTGCAACTTGTTATAAATTATTATACATGAAGAAACGATATTCAACGCTGAAATGTTGCCTTGAGAAAAGCCTTTCGTTATGATTGTGAAATTTGCAGACCAAAATTTTCGAGTATTCTGAAAGCGTAAGATGCAAAAAGGCACAGATTAAAACCGAACAACTGAGACATTTATAATTCAAGAACAATGTCCTTACGTGAATGTTGACTTGATAATTTAACATTTCACTGTCAAAAGCGTATTTTTATTCAATCAAATGGACAATATAAATAATAAAAATACCTTTTAATACACAAAATGAAATCATTTTTAAAATTCCCTTAAAATGCTGCATTTCGCTCTATAGAAATTGTTCTCCCCCCGATTAATTGCATTTATTTTGCGTGCTTACCGAATATCTCTGAAATTATTTAAAAAAAACGAATAAATTATTCATCAGTTTAGAAAGAAAAAAGTAGAATACCACATGTAATATTAAATTTTAATTGAAATTCACATATACCCATCCAACTGTCTGCCGTTTCTCGAACCATTATGGAACCCGCAGCCTTGAGTTTTGTGTGATTATTCCCGTTGACCTCTGGATCTGCTGAATCATGCACTCTTGCAATGATCTTCTACAATCTTCACACACAGGTAGTTGGTTTCAGAACTTAATTTTGTGTCCATAACATAATATTTTCATAAGTATTTAAATAGCTGGAGATCTATTTTCAAGGCCTATTTAAACTCCAAGTAATATGTTGTCTTATTAAACATTAACACTTAATTACATTAATAAAAAACGCAATTGTGCCATTTTTTAAAAGCTAAGTTCTATTAATATCTATGATATAATGTTTTAATAGGAAGTAAAATGAAAAAATACAACTTATACTTTAATATTGCACGTACTTTCACTTTTCAAATATTTTCCCCACTTTTTAAACTCCGAAGAATTCCTTGCCATGTGAATGAAATTGCTGACATTATTCATTCCAGATTTGGCATAAATTTCAACACTCATTTTAGAGTCCCAGTTTTATTTAAGGACTCAATTATTCCACTTTTCAAAATGTCAAATTCACATTTGCTTACCTATTTCAAAAATGTAAAATTAATAGTTAAGTAGAATAGTCATTTCTGAACAAATATTTATTTATGTAAAGTAGTGATTAAATTAACGGGTTTCAGCAAATCACTTTCGGATTATAACAAAAATAACCAACGATATATTTTCTTACCGAACCCATGATTATTCCATAGGATAATATAAGGCAACCGACTTTTCCGAATGAGAAGATCAAGAGGTTTTGTTTGGACGGCTGGTGTATCTGAATGTCATAAAGGAATCCAAGAGGAAGAGAGAATGGAGTGAGAAGAGGAAGTAGGAATTAGAAGAACAGAGAAAAAACGTCAATGTAGGTTGACCAAGTTAGGGTACGCTCTGGGGATTTGAGTAATATTAATTCTTCGTCCGACGAGTAATCGTTAAAAGATTATCAACCTTCAATTAGGATAGTGCAGACATAGTTCAACTACATCTTTTGATCAAATATTAAATCTATTCGTCCAATTCCAGGTGACATTCTCCGTTGTTAATTTTGGTCAAAATTGTACATTTAGGACGTAAGACTTCGATTGACTCAACATTGCATTGTTCGCCAAGCTTATACATAGTCAGAATAACTCCCTATCTTACTCAGTTTGACCCGGTCAGTAGGAAATATTCTGACATGCCTTTGCTATCCGTCTCTCAGGAGGTATTTTGAAGAATGTCCTAGAAAAAACAAAACTCTCTATGACGCTACTATTGAAAGCATTTTTAGTCTGCCGGCATAAAAGGTGGGATAATTGATATATGATATTACATGCATATCATTTGATCTTACCAAAATTATGCGCTCGGCTTTATCGTATTTAAAGCTTGTGCAAAATGTAAATAGTCTAGCTATGGGTCATCTTGACACTAAAGAGATGATATCGATGATTCTAGCAGAGAGCTTAAGTAAACATCTTATAAAACTCTAAGTTTAAATCATTTCTTTTCAAATTTTGCAAGAGTAGTAACAAGGTTTACCAACAGATCTTAGTCGCTCTTGTAAAAGAAAAGCCATGTCATCCCGTTCCACTTCTTATTTGTTGTGATCAGATCCGCACATTTAACCTGGTACATAGTATCCCTCTCTGGGCCAAAATGTCACCAAAACACACTCATCACCTCAAGAACACTCATAGAAAGGAGGAAATTTAGTTAAATTATAGTATTTAACCATATTTGCGAGCTAACGAAAAACCATTTTGAGATGTTTCATTATGACTAAACTGCGGACAAGATGAGATGATCACATTACATAATTTATGGTTATAAATCAGTCACAATAATTTATAAAATATGAATAAAATTTATATTAAGTCTAATTTAAGTTCTATAATAGAGTAGTTTTAAATAACTGTCATTGAAAATAAGTACAAAATTAGAAAAGTAAAATTGCTATATACAAAATGGTTTTATAGAAATAGAATGCGAAATTCAGTAATCCATTTGAATACAAATAGTAATTAATATTTTACATTAATAAATTATATTAAAAAATGCAATAAAAGAAATTAATAAATTGTAATACACTAACCGGAAGTGATCTGGAAAAAACGGAGCGGCCGCTCACGATTAGTCGGAACGCGTTTTACGATTGTAAGCCGATTGCAAGAAAACAGGTAAAAAAGAGAACTTGGTTATATTATGTGTATTCAGCTATACTAACGTAATTGAAACTAAATGTTAATTTTATCTCACAAATCAAATTTGTTAAACCACCTTTTTAACTGAACAAAATTAAGGTATCTGAAGACACCTTACGTAATTTCAGAAAAGCAGAAATTGAAACTCTTAATGGTTGAAACCATTAACTAACAAATAGACACAATATCAACTTAGGTTTTATTCTATATCTTCTCCTTCGGCTTTTACCACCGACTCAAAACGACTGCATGCTCTCATCAAATCAGATAGTCTTTGCTGATGTCCTTCATTGTTCGAGCTATTGCTTCCATCAGAGGGAGGGATTTGATGCTATGGGGATGCTCATTAACTACCTTTTCAACCACACCCCACCCAAGGCCACGTAAAAGAAATGGAGGAGTCGTGATGTGTCCCTCCCTCACTGCTAACAACACCAAAAGCCATCACTATTGCAGAAAACTTCGTGAGCACGCATAATGACTGAAACTTCAGCGGGGTTCGCCCACACACAGCCACCTCTCATTTCTTCAATTGACTTTTTCATCCTGGTGGAAGTGTTTTTCGTTAGGAGAAAAACCAAGGACACAGCTGTTCATCTTTGTGCTTCAATTAGTTTATGAGCGATTTTGCAGACATTTTGCAGATTCTCTTGAGTTGTTTTGTTGATATAAACTGACGACCTCGCCTAAGAATGCATGAATAGTATCAGGGGTGTTGATGAACAACATTCCTTAAATATTGTTATTCCTTCAGACACTTGAGGATGTTTGGCAAGATTTTGTGCATTAACTTCCCAGGATTTTCAAGAATCATGCCATGTCATGCACTCTTGTGACAAACTCAGGTGTTGTGAGTAAGTGAGTGAGCAGAGCGTTAGCAATGCTATTTTCTTTCGTTTGTGGCTCCTTTCTAACTTTGCAAACGAAAGATCTGACAACTTCTAGAAATCTTGAAGTTTCTAAATTGCTGTCATTTACCTTTATAAACACTATTACAGCTTGTCTTTCCATTCCATTCCATAGTAGTATTTATCATGAGATCTTCCAATATAAAGAGTATATTAGTTATTATCGGGTTAGTTTAAATTACGATATATACAGGTGTACGCAGATACCTTTCCCACCCTGTATAATAATCACGGAAGATGTCGCTAAAATCTCGTTTTCATATAATCTTAATTTCTTACAGTCAGGTGCGTTCTTACATACCCTAAGTTTATCAGGGTACGTTTTAATTGAATTATTGAAAGTCCTTTTATGACTTTACGATTAAGTGCCCAAAGTGCATAAATCACGTCATTTCCATTTTAGTTAACCTCTTCATGCAAAACATTTGTAGCATTATGGTCAGCCTGCTGAAATATGATAAAATGACAGCCAAATCTAAACGTGTACTCTTCGTAGTTTTATGAAAAGGTACCAAGCTCAAAGGTAGGAAATTACAGATAAATCAAATAATGCGATTTGCAGAAAAAGTAAGTGTAATTAATTTTGATGCAAAATAGGAGAGAGAAAGCTCTAATCTAATCCAAACACTGGCGGATCAAACTACTTGCACTCCCCCTTATATGGATGCCATTTTCTCATTAAAGTTACATTATTGAATTTACAATAGGAAATAAAAGCAATCTTATATAAATAGAATTTGATTTATGTTAATTATGTTAATTGCCTCGCAGTTCGATTTATTTATTTTGATTCCGATCTAAGAAGCAACAACTTGTTTAAAGTTGACAGATAGGTCACCTTATTAAATAACAATACATAAGCCAATATTTAACATAAACTCCTGCAAACTTAATTATCAACCTCCTTCCAACACCCATAGAGAGCCGAGGTAACATTCATTTCTTCAATAAAACATACGCATTCTGCTATTTATCTCTTGAAACGTTTTTGGAGTTGAAATTGATCATTCCATTCACCGGTCCTGCGGATGCGAGCACCAAAGTGGTGACCCTCAGTTTGGCAGATGTGCATGTTTGTAGACCTCTTGCGAATAAATGGCTCCTTAATTTATTTAATCAGTACCTATACGCATTAGCCAATACATTTTTAGTGTTTCATGCTAATTTATTAAAAAAATTAATATTATTTTAACTTTTGTATTCTGATTTTATTTTGGCAATGAATGTGATGATGCGATTCGGAGAATATAAAGAAAAATTATTTTTCTATTAAGGTGATTAAGTCTTTAATTTTAAGAGTCTATTAATCAAAATTAAGTCACCGAAAAATAAACCCAAAAGAACAATTGATCTTTTAAAGAGAAGAAACCAAAAGGCGTTTATCAAAAGGCTGTAGCGGTTAGAGTAATGGCTAGCAGCAATGAAACGGAAAACCAGGGATTGATTAAACCAAAATGTATTAAACAAACCTCAGTACAGAGTGCCAAGGGGAAGAGAGAATTGAGGGAAAAGCATGGAGCGAAGGAAGATGTGTCTGCAAGCAACAATCTCTGTGTCTCTGTGTAATGGAAGGCTATTTATTATCATCACCTGGATGAGGGCACGCATGAGGGCATAATTGTATGTGCGCTTTAATTGGACGGGACGATTGTAGGAAAAGGGAGGGACAGTGCAGACAGGACTGGTTAATAATATAGCCGACTAAGCGGTGTCTCTGGAACTATCATCCGAGGTAAGCTTGGCCTTTCCAGTCGATGATAATAGGTCAGTTGAGGACACAAGATGTTTATCCATAGAGTGCTTGGGGTCACAGGAAAGGTTAAAAATTTACGGACATTAATATGAGGACGAGATAATCAAAGTTTGGTGATTAGCAATGGCGTAATATAGATATTTCGGAGACGAAGGGATTCATCCCTCAAGGCAGACACAGCAGGGTGGAACCTTTATTAAACTCCTCCATTAGTTTTAAGAATATTTTACGCAAAGCAGGTGAAATCTAACACATTGGATATTATTGTCTTGAAGCTTTGTTATTACGCTTTGCTATTTAAAGATCATTCAGGCGATTTAATTTATCATTTGCCGGTATCTGGAGTTAATATCTAATACAGTTTATTATCGAAATTATTCCAAACTAACCTCTAATTGAAATATCATCTTAAAAATCTCAAGTGTGACCGTCAATTTTTCAAGACTGTCTTTCACTTCCCTCTTCACAATTCATATAATGTCGACGGTGCAATCTCCATCTACTGAGGTCGAGGTGGTCAGATGATACGTCTAGACAAGACCATATCTTAAATTGTCATTTACAGACAAAGAGATAGCCACTCACTACTAAGTAGCCTGCTTCATTTCATTTAACCAGAATTCGGAATAAAATGAAAATCTAATCTTATTTCATACGAAGGTAATTTATTTGGACGATTTACAAGCATAAAAGTTATTTACTTACCAGAGGATCTCCTTTACTAATAGTAATGAATTCACATATTTTTCAGGACATTCTGTTCTCTTACTGGTTCCAATAGCTATTATGTTATAATGACATATTAGCATTCACATTTCCACAGCTAATTCCGAACTGACTAACCTTTTCCTATACATTACTGTTCAAACCGGTATCCATTTCGACATATATAAGGTAATGTGCACTATCCTGAAGACAAATGTCTGACAAAGTGTCTAAAAATAAATTTACTTAACTTTTTTCTTCCAGGCAGCAAAAGGAAAAGAATAATACACCTGTCCGACACGTAGGTCGCAATATGTGGCAAGATATGCTACAAGGTCAAAAATCACTGACACTCTACACGTTCTGTTCTGATTCAACCTCGTGGTGAAATTCAGGTAGAAATTTAAAAATTAAATGGAATCAGAAATGGGAAGCTGAAAGAAACTGACTTAGACTGAACTAGTGGACGCAGGAATTGATTAGTTGCATGAGGTAGGAAACATCATAAAGCCAGGACTAATAATGAGCCCGGTTACCTTAAATAACTTATCTAGCCGTTCTACTTCTTTGAGATCTCAGAAACGCATGCTACCTAATAGAAAGTCAAAACAAACGTAAATCAAGAAGGACGATAGGAGTAGTGTAAAATAATTTAGAACAACTCAAGTCCCAGTTTCTATTTCTCCATTCCCGAAATAAAATTCCATTTTAACGCGTGCAAGAGCAGTTACTTATATACTGTTAATTAAACGAAAACAATGCTCTTACATTGACAAAGTATCTACTGTTCTACGAATACCGTGTAAGCCAATCGCTTCAAATATCAAATCTATGAAACTAGACATCTATTTTTCCGATTAGTATATTGGGCATTAGATTTGTTTATTAATGTGGGACAGAAGAACTAGATGCTAGACTGCGTAAGTGACTATTTAGGGAACTTTATCCGTCTTTTTTACGAGAAGACGCTTTTACTGCCAAGACTCACTTAATCTCTCTTATATGTGTCATGTCGTTAGGAGAATATCAAACAAGGTAGATCACTCCTTAATCCCTAGTGGGGTATATGGGACAATTATTCAACAATATATAAATAAATGACAAAAAGATATTATATTTGTAATCCACGAGTACAATCCAGTAAAATTTAAAGGCGGAACGTCTTGATCAAATCCCGTCTGCGAATATTGAGGGAAGTTATAGTTATGTGAGCTAACACTAAAGCCTTATCAGTATAAACAGACGTTTACAGGGAAGTTACATTAAGATTTTCAAACAACAAATTCCTTCCTCTTGAGTTTAAGGCATGCCTTTGGGAGGCGTAAAGATAATACCTCTAGCCTAGCCGTAACTCTGTCACGTCTATAGCGGGGCAAATACGAGTTTCACATCATTTGAGTTCTGAATTCATAGGGTTGTTTGTTTTATTTAATAAAAATGTAGGTTCTTGAGTGATTTAAAATCGCAATAGTTGGATCTTATTGTAAGTAGACAAATCTGAGTTCTGTATTATTCCACTCAAATAAATTGATGAAATTTTGTCGTCAACAGCAAGTTTTTGATGTTAGCTAAAATGTTTTATTGATACTGGGATTGGCCCATTAATTATTAATAGCAAATAGGTTTTATCTAAACCGATTTGGAGTCTAGACAGATGCAAACTTCATTCCATTGCCTACACTTTATTGGGCCTTCTTTCCTAGAGTGTCGTTTCCAATGGGTCATTCGTCTGTCCTAACAATTGCAGATCCAGACTATATTTGTATTCAAGTTAAGATTTCCATTGTTCTGATATCCAAACCCTCATTGCCTGACAGCATGTTAAATTCTCGTTGAGACAGTGTAATCTGAGTATATTTGACTTTCCAAATATATGTGTCTACTTAAAAGTTGCAGCAGATTGAAAATACTAAAATACTATAAGTTCAAACTTGTTCACTCTAAGGTCTTCCGTACTATCTGTACGCCGTCCCCAAAAAGTTATACCATGTTCAGATCTACAAATAACTTATTCACTGATAAAAAAGATCAACTTTTCCACTTCGCATTACCGGATGTTTATCTCGACTTCTTTTGAAAAAGCGATTGTAAAGTGCTGGAAAAACGCGATCACCAAACGAAACACGTGTTCTTATCAATTTTCACCGTAAAATATATTATTGTGCTATTTTTCGTTTCAATATGTTCCACTGAGCGTCCCATTCATTGACGATTTATCCAATTCTATTATCTATTCAGATGCTGAAGTTAAGTTGAGTTGTAATAAGGGTAAATCTAACCGGCTTATAACAGTTCTGTAATTTTAAGGATATAAGTAGAGTCATCAGTTTGTTTCTCTAATCAAAATTAACTTTATATGTTCGCTTTCTTATGAATTCGAATTTATCAATGAGATACGGATTTAAAAATTTGGTCTAATGGAGTCCTCCGCTGTTGAAGTACTTCAAATATTGCCCTTATAAACCAAACATCTGCAAATCTGAGCTCCAATAGAATGGAGCGCTGCCGATTATCACAAACGAAGAGTTTTAAGACAAAGACTCACAAGTTGCAACTCAAGGTGGAAAAATATATTACACAATTAAAGGACTAGTTTCCACTACGAACTATGATCTAGGTTTTCTCTAAATAGGGTACAGCTGATTCAGATCTTCATGGATTCAATTTGTTAAACTAATTGTCTGTTAGCACTCTGTCAAGATTTTATGATTACATTTTCCTCTCCAGCTCGTATCTTTGATATCATTATTTGATTATTAGCTTCATTTATTTCTTATGATGTATATAAAAATTCAGATGTCTACATTTAAACTAGTATCAATTAGCCATATATTCATCAACGATAAGTTCCCGTCTCCGGTAGCATTTATATCTAAGAGTTTATTTTGCGGCGGGAACTACATTTCAAAGTGAATATAGAAACCAGCTTGAAACCCTGCTTGTTTATTAATTCAGGCGCTGTACTCGGATTTTATGGCAGGCTCTCTCTTGCATATCTAAGCAGTCGGCCCAGCATTCAAATCCTGAACTACTATCAGCAGATTGGTTCATATGCAAGAACAGCCGAAAAATGAGCCAAATTAGGTGGCGTAGACACAATTCCTATGTAAGAACTGCATTATGTATTGGATCTTCAATGATGCTGACGATTGTCAAAAAAATCTTGACCAATAGGGAATGTAAGTGCAAAAACAAAATGGAATATATATTTCATTCAGTTGTTTAAAATTGTTCAAATGTACTAGTTGAAATAGGATTTAATGTAAACTGAAAAGAGAAACAAAATTAGATGATTTTTCTTAAAGTTCTGGGTCGGGTTTATTGTCGCAGCTGCTAATATTGTCTATTCGCCCTTAAAAATATGAAGCAGACTGTTTCAAAGTTTTCTTTCTTTTAGCTTTCATCTTTGAGAACGATTAAGCTGTTTTCAAAAGTATACGTTCATAAATGTTAGATCTTTTTAATCTCGCACAATTAACAATTAACAATTATTTTTATACTACTGGATAGTAGGGGAAAGCGTCACCTTGAATTGAAAGGAAAGAGAAGATTTCGTACTGATGCTGTTCACAATTTGTGGCTACTAATACTCCCGCATACAGCAAATAACGGCAGAACTTATTTTAAATTGTGCAATCCTTTTATCAGCAACTGATTCCATCAATTTTTTAATGATGTGTGTTTCTTATTTAATTTTGCCTTCAATGCTTTATTTTTAACATGTACTTTTCAATTTTGTTCACAAAAACAGGCATATGATTCAATCTGCCGGCTCGACCCATTGATCTTAAGGTCTTTTCAGCTGAACAACGAAGAATAGAGAATTATTCATATAAGGAATTGAATTTCCTTCAAAATCCTA
The DNA here is from genome assembly GCA_900708905.1 of Hymenolepis diminuta. NCBI lineage: Eukaryota > Metazoa > Platyhelminthes > Cestoda > Cyclophyllidea > Hymenolepididae > Hymenolepis > Hymenolepis diminuta. The sequence continues at coordinate 3,362,549 of CAADRB010000007.1, forward strand.
TTCACAAATTTTAAAAAATTTTGTTATTTCTTAAATATTACGAAGTTGACGGGTTAAACTTTGCCTCCTTCAGAAAGAAAATCCTTTTTTACCATTTGATTTGTAATAGCATAAAAAATAGAAGTCTCAGCAGCAATCTCTTAGAACAAACTACTCTGGAAAACTCGGTAATATAGCGACTTAACACAGAAACCAACAGCTCAAAGAAACGTTCACTTACACAGGGAAAACTCCCTCGGTATAGGCTTAAACAAATAAGTATAATTACAAAGTGTCTTTTATCAGTGGAGAATTAAGGAGGAAATTAAATATTTATTTATTAGAAGAAATATTGGGGGCGGTGGAAAATAATTATCGTTTTTTAGCATAATCCTTTAATATACCGCAATTCGGATTAATATTTATTTTCAATAAAAACGGGAATATTGCTTTTAATAATAAGAAGTTCTTCAAATGACTAGAATTAGAGGCAACTCGTCTTCGTCGAGTTTGTTTTATCGGTATAGACGATGCGCTCTCAAATCACTTCAGACATTTGAGTGCATTTGATGACTTTGCATGCGTAAAACAAATGTCTGCAAATCGTATATTTTCGTTGAATGCCCAGGCTATTTAAGAATGATGTTAGTGCTGTAATAAAATGAAGCAGAAAAACAGCATTTATTTCGGCATCTTGATATTTTATAAATAAATATACTGAAAGCGTGAGATTATTCTCATTTAGAATGCAAAATTTACGAGAATATCTCCTTTCTAGTTATAATATTAACAATTTTATTGTTAAAAGATATTGCTGAATATCGCAAATTTTGATCGATGAAGTATATTGAAATTCAAATAATTACAAACATTAAAAAGGACGAATAATAATAAGGGCCGTTGTTCCGACTTTGTGTTTTAAAATGACTCTGGTTCAACTGCTTTTTAACCTACTCTTTCAAAAAGTCCCTGTGCGTAACCTACTAAGCATTTCAAGCACTAGAAAGGGTGGCAAAAAATCAGTAGATGACGAAGGCAGTACACATTGACAGAGTCACCAGATAAGACCATTCGCCTAATCAATTAGTGTTTACCTATCCCGGTATGTCCTCTTAATGCGCATGTATAGTGACGTGAAATAATGCGAATGCTGGAACCTATTAATAAAAATGCTTTCCCATTCACCTCACTTATTTGAATAATATGAAATGTGGGTTTAGCCATCACGCATCCGATTAGTAGTAAAGTTTTAAAATTATATTTTTACATTTGGCTTGTAATGAAGCTATTTTGTATTTCTCCTTTCCATTCGTGAATGTGGTTGGGTTAGCAGGTTTTCATAATCATCAGTATCATAGTCAGCCAATTAAATTTCTCCTAGCTTTTTAAATCAGTCGTGGAAACTGGTCACGAGAATTAAGGCGGTAACTGCGGCCAGCGACCAAGAGTAATTGAAAGCATTCTAGTCCATGTAATAGATTGTCAGTAAACACCGTACCTTATAGATTGCAATGGCCTAATTGCTGAATAAATATTCAATTACATTTACGTAAATGACTTATAAAAAAGGTGGACATGTGAATTACCAACACACCCTTATAAGAAATTTTATCCACTGTACTACTGTTATTTAATATGCATTTTCTAAATTTTAATTATTGTCTACATATATAACATCAAAAGTTTATTGATATTTAGATATCGCATCTTACCACCTTCACATTTTCTTTCAGAGAAATTAATAAAAGTAGCAGGTTAATATGAACTTCTTTTAATATGGGACGACTAAAGTGAGCTCTGATATGTGAAAACATGTTAGACCTTATCAATCTGCCATCAAAGCTTTAGGAGAAAATCACGCTAGCTACCAGTGGTAACGGCTCTGTAACATTTAAGGTGGGAGCGGCGTCACCACTCCGTTTTTAAAACTTGGTCTTTCCGGATATTTGGTTTCTTCTGTAATCTGAAGAATTTGAAATGAATGAGATTTCGAAAATGCAAATGAATGCAACCCTTGACTCTTATAGACTAACGCCCATAAATGTTCTTATCCACATGTTAAGCTCCAGGTTAATACTGTCAAAATTCTAAAGAATGAAGCTTGAACAGCAAAGCTACCCTAATTACAACAAGAGCCATATTGAAATTTTGACATTTTTCTTCTCCAAGGAGTTAATATTGCATCGGATGCCATGGATCCCCTTTAAAAAATAGCATCCTCGAATTGGCCCTTTATTTAGGAAGTACATGTACAAATACTTTCTTCACAATTGAATGAAGTTCATAAAGACCATGTATTTTGCAATGTATTGTCGATAACTGATTGCTGACACTCGTGTCCGAGAATTATGGGTTAATTGGATGGGTCAAATATCTCCGCCATAAACCAAAACGAATATAATTACTTCATCAATAGAGAAACCTGTTGCGGCCCTCTACTTTCTTCCTTCATCACCTCAGCGGTCATAGCATTGATATTTCTAGACTCATTTAAATTTATACAAAAATAAGCTCTAAATTTCATGCGTAAAATATTACTGATTAAATAAGTATTTGATATATTAAGAGGTTAATCGGTTTTAGTGAGTTTTCGTTGAAGAGTTGTGCTTTTGCTCCATTTTGACATCCCTCAGAAAGCCTCTTACTACAACCTAATTTGAGGAGAAAATCCTTTACAAGCTGTAAACAGGAAATGGTATAGACTCAGAGTTTATTTTGATTCATGAAGCACACCTTTGTTAACTTTCACATAAGGGATGAGATCGACCACTTAAAAAATTTCCGGTCAATTTTCTCTGAGCACTATGGATGTAGGAGATCAAACAAAATTATGAAAACTTAATTTTGTACTCAAGCGCTCTTGCCGAGATTCAAAAGGCCAGTTTCTAAAGTACGGAGTCTGGAACGTTTGGTCTTGTTACAGCGAACTGAAACTCTTATCTATTATGCATCAGCTGTCTACCCGTAAAATCCATCTGGCAGTTCTAAGAGAAACCAATACTGCTGAAATATCAAAAACTGAAGTAATATCTGATTTTACTATTTATAATTCTGGATATAAAAACAACCAATCACATTCCTCACCACTGATTCCTGACTTCAAGTTCAAGAATTCAAATCCATTTCTAACGTATTAGTTATAATTATAATTAATTTGGACATATAGGCTTAGGTACTAATGGCTTTTATATACCAATAGACTCCACTTCCAACTTTTGGAGAAAGGGTCGTTTTATAGGCAATCGAGTTCTGTATTGAGGGACCCGAAGTATAAAAATAAAAATATCAATATTATAGGAGGTTTTAACTGCGGATTAGGTCAGGATACTTATGTAAATCATATAAAAGTACTAGACCACTTTACAGGTCTAGTGGAGCCTGACAAGCTTTTGTATAGGAAACAGTCCATATGCTATTAATTCGTCTTTTCCAAAAACCTAATAATAGACGACACGTATGGTACTATCCAAGAACAGCTCAAGGTGCTGTCCTTGATTTCTCTCTTACTTTGAGGAAAAGAAGAATCACATTTCTCGATATACGAGCATTCAGAGAAACAGACGCAAACTCTGATCTTAGGCTTGAAGCTGTGATGAGAAAGTTGCATAGACATATTAATCAGATAAGACTTTTGCGACAGAATACGGAACTTGACCGCATATCAAAGCATAAACACAAATACCAAGAAATGTTTGAAAAGGTGATCCTGGAACACAATGAATTAGCATATAATGATGTGATGTGTTACAAAGACTGCTGATAAAGTATGTCAGAAACGCCTTTCCAGAGTTGAAAAACGAAGCCATGACATGAAACGATCAAATAAAATTTGTGTGATAAAATAATGGATAGGAAAGGGGTCTTCAAGCAGTGCTTAACTGGCCAATCCATTAAATCATATGCCGCCTGCAGAAGGTGTAGGAATAAGGTGAACTTGGCTATATTGAGTGCTAAATCGTATACTCAGAAGAAAAGTTGGCAAAATTTCCAGAATTGTTGACTAATGATGAATCGGAAAAGCATATTACTTACTTTGAGAAGTTCTACTGACAAACACTCAAACACGGTCTAATTAGAAACGAAATTAATTTGTTGTTGATCTCGGATCTCTAGTTGAACGGTATGGTGAACTATTTAGTTATCGGCCAGTACAATCTGATATAATCTTAAACATTATGGAGCTACCTAATGATAAATATCTGACACTGGAGGAGCCAAAGTGAACAAAAATATTCAAAATTTCAAAAAGTCCTGAAGTCAAGGGCTTAAAACCCGAGTCTATTAAGTGAAGCCAACTATTACTAGATACCGAAATTCTTTAACAATTGTTGGCAGAGCCGAATATCTATACCCCGATTTCGGATAGATGTCAAACTAATCAATATTTACGAAAGGAGTAAGGGCTGATCCAAGTAACTACCGAAGTACTTTTCTTCTTGATACAGTGAGGAAAAACTCTCTTCCGATGATTTGCAGAAGGCTTAATTTTAATATAAATGAACGGATATTAGCTACTTAATATGAATTTTGCTCTAGGATTCCCTCAGAACAAGCAACCCTTGGTGTGAGAACAGCAATTTAGAAGGCTGTCAACCGACTTTGTAGAACAGTGCTTGTCTTTCTTTACTTAATAAAGACTTTTGATTCACTGTCAATCTCTACGATTTTAACAAGACTATGTAAAATAAAGCTGCTCTGGAACATAGCTAGCTGTTAAATACAACACTTAGTTGTCCCACAAGGCCGAATAAGAACTCAAATAAAATCTTTTCTGTAAAGAGCGGTATCAAATAAGGATTCAAAGAGCGCATTACGCTCTCCAGCATAGTTTACCAACTAATATTAGAAGTAAGACACTTGAGTTTTGTAGAACGTGAATGGTCACTTTACCCTTTAGAATCTACAGATAACTTATGCCATATTACTACTTCGGTTGGGCATGCAGAAAAATTACTAAGGGGATATAAATAAATGCTACCCAAATATGTCATAGAAACAGCGTGTGAAAAAATGGTCAGATCTGGAATAGTCATATATTTGGATGAATGCAAAATTTATTGAATGAGTCCCTATATGTAGGGCTCTCATGTGAATAATCAAGGCCCAGCTGATGATGCTGCATGACCTAATATCATGAAGCCTAAAAGAAAGTTAGTGATGCCCAGGCTAGTCCTAAGATGGAAGGTAATTTCGATCAAAATTCGAACAAAGCTGTCTGTAACATTTGTTTTTACGGTTTGTCTACTACTGTCTGTCTCAGGGTGGATGATAACAAATCAATAGCTGCTCAGAACACCAATTATAGAAGTGTTGGCTTAACCTCTAGACAAGTCTGCGCAAAGAAAGGCGACAGAATCGCAAACTTTTATTAAATTCCAATTACCGAAATTGGGTAAATCTAAAGTTTCTCATGTAAAGATCCTTCTTCAGCAGCTCCTTCCAGATGTGAAACAGGTATTCGATAAGAAGAAAGGTGAGATTTGAATGCGGAATCCTAATATGAAATTTTTCCGTCACTTTCTAGAACGCCAACTAGAAATAAAGAGTAAGATGAGGCGTGTAAGATGAGGAGACACTGGCGAATAGACCATCACCGAAATGCAGACATTCGACAAACTAATATAATTTCTCGCCCAGTCTACGGCTTCTGAAAAGAACTATGGGAGAAGAGAGTGGCTACGAAGTCATTTGAAAATGTCACCTAGACTTTTAATGTAGTAATGGTAGGAGATAATTTAAAATACATGAAAAAATGCACACAACCCGTCAATTTCAGAGCATAAATGGATAAAGATTTTGACTCTCGACTTACCCCAAAAATTTTCTGACATTTCTTAAATCGCTCTTCAGAATTAAAAATTGCAAATGTCTTGTTCTACCATGATTAATAATTGTAATAATCAGGAATATAATTCACTTTGTAAACTTACATATTCTAAAGCTCGACTTTCAAAGTTCTGAGTAAGTATTCAGTGCTTGTTTTTAATTTCATTTAAGTAAATTGTTAGTCACACGCTTTGGTTAAATTTACGTATTCTTATAACCAATAGCAGGTGGTGGAGACTAGTAGAAGAATTCTAAACATAACTGAAAGCACTAGAGATCACTTATGAAGAACCCTACTAAAAGTATCTTAACCTGTACAGTTTGGCAAATATCCTGTGAACTTTGTGATTGTTATTATAGAATTACTTTCGAAAAACAAAATAATGGTGAAAAAATTACGGAAACAAATCCCTTTTTGATAAAAATGTGTCATGAACTGTGCCAACTGCCATTCAAGCCCTATTAATTTCATTTAGTTTAAAGGAATTTCTTATCAGATGTTCCGAGCTTGCATAGTCACCTGATGCATATGTGTCTTACGAGGTCTCTCATTCAACATTACTCTACGAAAATCAAAATAAAGTGTGAATTCTCGTGCATAAATCAAGGGTTCCCTGAATATAAACTCTAGAAATAATAGCTACAAGCTAAATTTGCATAAGAAATTAGGTTCGGACAATAAAAAACGTTAAAATGCGCCAAAAGTATTCTGTAATTTATGGAAGCATTGCAGTTTACTGCACTATTATCTTACAGCTGTGTGTACTTTTAACTAAATTGTGACCTCGATTCAGTATATTCACTAGGGTACTTACCATTTTATGAAATAATAGAACAAAGTGCTTATTAATCAAATTCTTAAATAGAATTCTTCAACTATTTCAATTACGCCTTCAGGAATGTTGGATAAATTGACTTGATAAATCAAACCTAGACAAGGGTACAGCAGCAACAATTGTGTATAATCGAGATTCGCTAGGTTTTGTTCAAATTTTTTTAACTTGACAATACCGATGAGAAAACTAGAGGTTTAATTATTGATAATGACTGGAAACGTGTCTTCTGGGTTTTACTCCATTATTATTTTTGACGAAAGTGAACTTTGAAATTTTAATTACGAGGAAGAATCTGAACACGAAGAATGGCAAAATTACCCGAGTAAGGAGTTAAAGGGAATGGAGAATAAATCAAAGTAACAAAAGAAGCTAGTTTGTATAATTCCTAATGATTTCCATATGAGGGTTTATCTCCTCGGTATTCTAACCGAATTAGGTGATCGATCATATCATTTGGTTAAAAATATGCTTTCTAAGAAAGTCTAGAAACAGCAGTTTAGTTAAAAGCATACTGTTTTCAATATTCCAAATCTCGGCATGGTTCAGTCAAAGAGTAATGTAATGAAATATTTTTAATTGCTTAAATGTATTTTAGAAGTACTGGTATTTAAGGTCATATTTTAAACAACACGAAGGTTGAAAAGCATTAGAAGAAAAGTTTATGCACTGACTCATAAACACAGTCTACTTATTTCAAATATCACACAGTGACTCACACTTAACCAAACTACAGCCATTTTGCCCATTTCTTACAACCTGGGTAGTTTTTCCCCCATACTAATACATTGTTCTTTCTATCCATTTACTGATTCCTCTTCCCCTTCTTTTCATTTCCCCTCCCATTCCCTTCCAACCGTCAAATATACACGTATTCTTAACCATTAATTTACCTACTCGAGAAGGTCTGTGTACTCTGTTGGGTCTAGGAAGATCATTAGTTCTCGGAGAGGATATCAAGCCTAGCTGAGTTTGGCTCCTAAAGTAGTTCTATAGACGAGATAACAGCCACTTTAAACATTTCAAGGTTGCATTTGTTGTTATAAATATGATCTTACCGTATTTATGGGATGATATTTAGGTGTGATATTTGGAATATTAAAAGTACTTTGAATTAATTAATTCTGTTTTTATTCAAAACAAAATGGTCTCCATGAGATCTAATAGTCTCTAAAAATGCCCGCAAAATTTCTTCACTCTTCGTGTTTGTAATTGAAAAATAAAATCGGAAAAGAAATATTTTAAAACAAAACTGTTCCAGTTAAGGAGTTAAAGTATTTAATTTACTTTACCAGAAAAAGTAAAAATTGTTTAAAATACCACATGAGTTCAAAGCACTGGTCAAAATTCAAACAAAAATGAGAAAGTTTAACCAATTTCGTTATTTCAGACACTTTTCGTTATCCGTCCATTTTTTTAAACGGCGAATGTGCATATTCGTTTGAAATTTTAAAGGGGAGCTGTCAACTATTTTGAAATTCTTTAGCGAATGAAACTTTGAATACTGTTATTATAATCTACAGCAAAGCGAGCAATTTTACAATTGTATACTGTGAAAAAGCAAACAACGGCCCAGTAAACGAAGGTTTAGAAGAGAAGGAGGGGAGCCGAAAGATGCTGGGGATAAAGTCAATGTATCAAGAGGTCTCACTGCATTTGATTTTTTAGATTTGAGTTGTACAACATTTCCTTAACAACTACTTCATTACTTCACGTTTCAAAATTTTCGTCTCCCGATGCGTTTGCTGAGTTTAAAGACGAACTGTTGTCCCCAACATCCGTTGATTATAGACCTGTTGATTTATTGCTATGGTCAGTCTTGCTACTTCAGTTCCCTTTTTTTCTTACAAAAATTGAGAAAATAGAATGGTCTTATCGATATTTGCAGCATGCAACATCTTGCCATAGCAGAACTGATGAAGTTGTGATTTATAATATTTGAAATAGCATATAAAATAAAGAAATGTATTGTCTTAATATTACGAAATGAGCTGGTAGCACAAATTCGACAAAGCATAAGTAACGGTTAAGAAGTCAGTTCGGTTGTATTAGAAAAGCAGTACCTGAACTATTTGTTAGGTCTAATAAATATATCTGACTCGTTTCAGTTAAATGAGATCTTTTCAACTTATCTTTTTCAAGTGCAATCTCTCACAAAAACGAAATTCTAAAAATGAATTAATAAATTTTCAACTTATAAGAAGCAGCTGACGGTACTTACTTCTCCTTTCTTGTTTTAAAATCTTTGGTCTTTATTCTTCAGGTGAAAAAGATTTCATTATTTATTACTCGATTTAATTGAAATATGTTCCGAATAAATTAACTTTTGCTTCTTCTAAACGAACAGAATGGTCGATTTTTTTTGAAAAATTCATTTAAAATCAATGAAAGATTGTAGTGAAATTAACATCCATTAATTCATTTTGAAAATATTTAGTTTCTTATATTTTCTTAGCATTATAATTTCCAGCTAAATACTGGGTATGAATAAAATTTGCAAGTATATTAAAATATACAAAATAGAGTAATAGTTACACGTCTTGGTTCTGTAATATACAGAATAACTTTTATTTGTATTGTATTTTCTTTTTATTTATAATGAAAGAATTACAGTTAATTGCTTAGTGAATACAGGGTTACGGGATATTCTATTTCAGGTATGAAGCGCATATTTCACAATGATGCCGCTAGATTCTTGTTCTGATACCAGCGCCATTGAAAGCTGTAAATCTCACATAAAGTGCGTAGTACAAAGTTCCAAGGGGCAGTTTCTTTGCAAGAAAAATGGTTGGAGACGTAAATGCTCCGATGGTAAATTGGACGATTTAACAGGTCTATCGCGTCAAAGGTCACTAGAATAAAAGATACAGACATTGTCTCATTAGCAAGGCAGGCAGAAAGACGTAAATTACTTAGCCGAATGGGTTTAGTTTTAATAATAATTTTCTTGAATTTTAAAAAATTTTTTGCCGGTTCTGAAATTTTTTATTTTGCGTTTTATAATACTTTACATCCTTGATTGGAATAATCTAAAGCGCTCATGATTAGACGGAGTATTCGCCTTTGTATATAGAAGCATAAATGTTTGATTGGATGCCATCAAAACAAAGTTAATGAAGCAGAGTTACCGTTTTGTCTCAGAAATATTAATTCCCACATGTTGTCTCGAATTCCACCATCATCCTTATCGATGTGTAGGCGCACATCGCTCCCGACAATTTGAAGGTTATTCGTTGCATAAATTATTATCAGTCCGACGATGTTTTGATTTCCGAAACTCAGATATGTGAAGGTAACTTGTATTCATATATAAGGCCTTTTTTTTGTTTATATGATGTCTTGGAGTATCTGCATTTCTATCTTATCCCTTTAAGTATGAGTCAACAGTGACTTTGTAATATCTAGTTGTCATATTTAACCTGGCGACAGAGAGTGGCCTTCCTAGTATTGAAAAAAAGGGTAATATTATTGTTATTTTAGAAGAGCCTTGTTTTAAAAAGCGCTTTTTTACATCAAGCCCTAACTTCTGTGCAATACTTTATCATTAAACATCTAAACAGGCAAAAATTGCAAATAATGAAAATAATAAACTAGAACTTGGGAGAACCATTTCAATTCCAATTTTGTAGGAGATCATTAAAAGCCACCATAGGGTTTAAAACGTTTACGTAGAAGATAAAAACTTGCAAATTTAGCATAAATTTATCAAACAAACAATCTCTTAAGGAATTAAAGCAGACTATAGATTATGTCGGTGTAGCCATTTATAAAGTCTTTATCAATTCAAGGATTCACCAAAAATATTTAGTTGTAGACTACTGATGTGTAGCGTCTATCGTCTGAATTGTATTTTTGGATTAAATTGCGTTAAGGTTAGTTCGAAGAGATAATCAAGCGTTCACTATTATTATTACCTGCAGGAATACAAAAATATATACAATTTTTAGTTGTGGAGAGCAAGCGACATCGAATAAAAGTAAGTCCAAACGATGAAGGGTATGTAATCGGAAATATACAGGGACCAATGTCATGGATTCAGGTTGTAAAATATTTACTAAATGGGAATCTCACTTTGCGAAATTCAAATTTCAAGATTCGCTACCTGGACTGCAATAAGTGCATATCTGAGATGTTCAGTGCTATTTAACCGGTATTATTTAATTAGGAAGAGTCGGTCTTGCCGCTTCATTTTTTTCTTCGTATGGTCGAGAAGACAAAATTTCATTGCATGCAGTTCATCGGTTTACAGTTTTATCATAGTATGGTGAGGTAGATAAAATTTTTAAGTTAGCAGAGCTCTATAAGCTGTTCACTCAAGATGAACGGGGTTATGTACAGATATAATTAAGACCAATAAAGTTATTTACATTTATCCTGTTTATTCCTTTAGGAAAGATAATTCGCTTGATATTCCAAAACGTAGGTAGAAACACTAACTTTCATCCACTGTTCCACGATAATGTGAAAGATCTTATGTCCTTTTGGCGTCTTAAATGGGTAACAGCCTACCGAGATTGTGGGAGTTAGTATTTTTTATGAAAATATACAAATGTTTAAACGTAAGAATGAGTTTTCCGAGAATGCGGAAGATATAACCTCGAGAGAATCACCTAATCTTATTCTGGAACACAAAAATAAAGCTTAATTAAATGGGGTGGGACAGAGATGAGTACAAAATTTGGGGGCCGATGTTTTCTCTCCTCAGGATGTTAGTCATCAAAGACACAGCAGAAGGCAACTTAAAATTCCGCATGAGCTTTATAAAGTAATACATTATTGGTATTACTTGATATTCAGCCGAAGCATTGTATCAATGAATATTATATGTTGCTAAACAAACACACAAAAACCCCATCGTTGTTGAAATACTATATTTCGGTCAGGTCTCAATACTCAACTTTTTCTTACCTTTTGATGCTTTGAGCACTTTTTCAGAATATTTCCTATTTGCATAAGGCACAAAGGAATGCACTGCTCAATCTATCCGATTTGCGTATGAAATTGCGTGAGAAGGTGGAAGTCAATCTTGAATAATACTTAAAATATGAGTGTCTGATATGGTGGAATATTATTTAGTGAATTTAGCTAACGTTCAGTTATCTTGCAGAACTTCTGGTCGAAGCAACTCAAACATGTCTGCAAAAAATGTTACTGCAGAAGCCAAAGAAGTAATTAATTTCAATCCATAAAAGCCGATCAAGAGTAAAATAAGACGCTCTTAAGCAACGTGATCTCTTTGAGTGATTCAAGCTGAGGTAAGTAATGGAAGTTTAGAAAGGCTGATCGAAAACGTTTAATTCCACGCTTAATTCAATATCTTTACTATATTCATTTCAGGATATGTGTTATTGGAGCAATATATAATTTTTATATAAACAGGAACATTCAAATTTTTTACAATAATTCATTTCAAATATATTACCATTTACTGTCAATAGTTACTTACGTTACGTCCATCCTGACTCTTGTCCTCCAATGAAGTTAAAGTATTGATAACTAATAGCACTTTAAAATTTAAGTGAACCCTTTTAACTCTTATAACTGTACAGTCAAAACATCTCGAATCTTTTAATTTAGAGCTTAATGCCTTTTGGATTCCTTTAAACGTGCATCAATTAGGAAAACTGCGGTGTACGATCTTTGTAAGTCTATTTAACCAATAAAATAGTTTCAAATGTAAAATTTTGAAGTAAGCTGTTCATCTTTAAAAATAAGGCTTGCTGCAGGGTGGAAAATAAAATTTAAAGGTTACAATTCTGAAAATAAATATGTTTTTTAGAAATAAATTTTTGATCAATGCCTCATGAACATCAAAACCTTCGAAAATGAAATTGTATAAAAGGACCTTGGCTTCGAAAGCGACTGGATGATATTTATGGAGAAAAATGAATTAAAATTTTTTTGAGAGTACAACATCGAAGAAGAAGGATCAATCTACTTATGCATTATGAAAAAGTCCATTCACAAGTGTTCTTGGTAGATTTTTCTTGCATTCAATATATTTCTATCATCGTTAACCCATTAGATGACTGCCCTCACATACCAGATATCCGGACTAATTCGTCTCTAATTTGGATGCATACTTTTGTGAGTTGTTCAAGGAATTAATCTAATTAAGCATACCGATTATGCTTTAATAGATGAAATATGATTTTGTTTTAATTATTGACTCAGGTTTATAGTTAGCATGCGAATAAAATACAATAGTATTATTTGAAAAATAATGACATTAAGAGTTCCAAAAGCAAGTAAAATAAATGCTCTTAAAGTGTTCAATAGTTTTTTGTCTAATAACCAGATATAAATAAATCAAATCTATTTTTAGCACCGATACAAATCTGAACCAAATTAACACGCCAAATCGAGAGAAAACCTAATTCCGTTGACCTATATCCAGCAGGTAACTAGGGGTGATTGTGCCTTAAGTGCACTTCAGTGAGGTTTACTACACTTGTCAGCCTCTGCTACCTCCTTGCGGCTTTAAGATGATGTTAGTGTGTTTAAATGATATGAAAAACCACAAAATTAAATCAGATAGTCAACAAACTCAAGATTGTACGGACGGGAACTCATTGGAATTCCAGGGATTAAATCTTAAATTTCGTTTTTGAAATATTTTGGAATTTTAAAGCAAATCTTACTTTCTATGAGAAAATGAGTAATTTAATGCAATCAGAATGGGAATAAAGCAGGACTCTACATTCTAATTTTATTTCTATTATTATAATCCGATTAATGTTACTGATGGTAATATTCAATATACTAATCGAACAAATGGATGTATGGCTATAGCACCACCATGAGTGATCTAGAATAAATACAACAATTTCCAATCAGCTGACGTCCACGTAAAGTTAACCCATCAAATTGACACACAAATGTCCATTAGAAGCATCGTTTTTCTCATTTAAAAATGACAACTGTTGAAAACAGTAGAGTTGATGAATAAACAGATGAAATGCTTTCTTTTATAATGTTAAATGAAATAAAAAGTGTTCTATGCAATTATTTATAGTGCTTCTCTATCTTCATATAAAATTCCACTTACAATGGTTGTCAATTTAATTGCAGATAAATGGGGCGGATACCAGACTCCCGTCACTACCGCTTGTCATTTTATCAACAAATCACATCTATCACAACAACAAATACAGATGTATTTTTTACGAAGTAAACATGCATTTCTAATTTTCTGTTTTCTGTTTGTAAACGAAGAAGAAAATAAAATATCTCATTGTAAAGAAAGAAACAAATATTTGTCACACACCGCAGACATTTTTCACTTTACCTTTGCTGATGCATATGTGGTCCTTCATCTATAATTCCACTCAAAGTCATTGTAAATTCACTCTCTATTTCAAGTGCATAAAAAATTAAATTTGTAGAGCAATAGGAAAGGAATTAAAACAAAATATTTCCGCTTTCTCTTTTGAATGATTGGGAGTCAAAAGCCACTTTCTATAAACGCAGCTTGCAAATCTTCTCGTGGAATACAAAAAGTGTGTAAAGGAGAAATTGATAATACAACCATTCTTCTTATTGTTTTTGCGCTGAAAGAAGTCTACTTTCATATTAATATTTCAACAATATAGTAGAAGGAGAACAATTTCAAGATCAAACATTGAAATTTAAAGACAGAAAAGCATACCAAACACGAAAAAGGCTCCTTCTAATACCTTTCTACAACACTCTATCCTCCTTCAACCCTTATAGTCCCTCTAGTGAACCCCATTCTGACTAAAGCAATATTTTTACTAACTGGCTTGGTTTGTTTTTACTTTTGGTGCATTACGCCTAGAGACCTCAATATTTGGCCGGCGACAATGAGCTGGAGAATAATTGAAGATTATCAAAGCCTGAATTAGCATACTATATCTGATACAACTAATTCAAAAAAGGGTTATCAGTTTTTATTTGCTTTTTTATACTATTTATCGAGCTCACAACATTGCACCTTATAAAATAAAGGTTGCTAGGGCTTTTAAATTGTGATCGATATCTCATAGGTCTTTTAACCCTCCTGAGACTTAAGGATTGGTTAGGATGAGAGATTAACTTACAGGATGATGCCACTTTTTATAAATGATGACAATCAATTGTATTTAGTTTCATTATTGTATATTACAAATGAATTCCTCTTTATTTAATGTCCGAAGAAGGTATGTATCACAATGTGCAGAAGTTCAAATTTTGAGTGGTTGCTTCTATTCTATCTTCATGACCGTGGAGCTTTCGTCTGGAACGTGTTGATATTTTTAGCTTTGGACAGTTGGAAGCGTTTTAGAGTAAAATCTCATATATTATTCAGTAAAAAGAAACAAATGAATTGGTGATTTAACCAATCACTCGATTTCTCAAAAGGTCAATAAGGTCGGAATGACTTGCACTCACTTAGGAAACAAAAGTGTAAACTGTTAAATTAAAACTCTTTATGATCTGATTTCACAATAAATTTTCCTAGACCTCCTACTGAACTGATTTGTTATTTTTGTATTTAATGTTGAAATTTTCAATGAGTAACTATTTGGAGAATATTTATTTTGCTTCACTATGGTAATACTTATACTAATCTTCCACAAAATAAATAAATTTGATTCTCTTGGTGGGTACAGTTAAGCCCAAATTTGCAACTGTTCAAAAAAAAAGATCTACAACATTGTTTCAGCTTATTTAAAATCCGTTTGATTCGCACTGAAAATAATTCAAAAGCTTCCAGTTCATCGCAGTTTCCATTGCAATTAACTTTTCAAGCCTGCAAAAGGAATACTTTTGTATAATTTGTAACATTTTTTGAGCTAACTAAATAAAACTAGGCAGTGCATTGTATCATAGTAAAATATTGGAAACAATTACTTGAGAAAGTGGGGAAGGAGGAGGTGAAGAGAAGAATTAAGAGAATTTATTAAATTATTAAAAAGTGGTAAAAAGGAAAGTGACAAATAATTGTTTGCAACTAAGTTAACGTACTTTTTATTTTCCCACACTATTACCTATCGTTAAATTAAATCTGTGTGACTAATTATTCCTTTACATAAAATATTTCACTAAATTAAAAACTAGATATGTTAATATGCTTTCTGTTTAATCAAAATGGCCTCTATTTTGAAGAAATTAGAATAATTAATATTATAGTGAGTATTTATTATTTTTAACTATAGGCAGGTAACTGAATACAAAAGAATCAACTAAAGAGTAAAAGAGGTAAGAAAGAATATTAGTCGAAAGATTGAAATGCTCAGTAACAATTTTGAGTTCATTTAGCGCTTTTCTAGAATAATCTGAAATTATTTCGTATATCCGCTTTGAAATTTAAATAGTTAAATTTGTTCCCTAGGTTTTTTAAGATTGTTAGAGAAGACTAACCATTCGAATGAGCTTGAGGATACATATTATGTGTCTTCAACTTATCGGTACTCTTTTGACTTTACTTAAAGCGAGCTCGTCTCTTCCATTATGTATTACCATTTGGAAAAACTCTTATTAACAGAAGCAATATTTACAGTTAATGAATAATAATATCTAACAAATGCACCGCATTGATGCCTTTCTGTGTGTAACGCTGTCTTTCTGTCTTTGATAAAACTCACAGTTTTAAAACCTCATATAAGATAAAAACCAATTCTCATTTTGATGGAACTGTCAAAATTCCAAGTGTGCAATGGAATTCCTCAATGCTAATACTCATATAATCTAGGAAAAAAAGTACTTTTTTCATCGTGGGAAACTATTGAGATCGAGTAAAACAGTATGATCTTACACGATCTTAGGCAATTTACATGATCATAAAATAGCAGAGATTGCAGATTAATCAAGGGTTCTGTTCAAGTGATTCAATCATTTGGTTTCTCTTCAGTGTCACATAAATGTCTAACTATTGAACCTATCAATACTCCACACCCACGTTTGAATTTAAACCGTCCCAATAAAGTGAAGACGGCAGCCCTTTTTACAATGTATCCTTTTATTCTCTTTTCGGATCTGTGCAGTTATAATTAAACTCACTCTTTTAGGCAATATAACAACTAATACCTTGTGAATAATATACCATTAATTGTAGAGTACAGCATAGAGCGTATTACTTAACAGCTATTGGTATTAAGATCAATAATTACTGCGCTAATTGCCCTTCCATATTAATCCCATCAGCGTAGACTTAACTAATTCTATCATATAATTTCTAAAACGTCTGAACTGGATGACAGATTTGGGAGAAGAAATGAAATATGCATTGAGCAGGTACTAAGTACTTAATTTAACTGTCACTAGCCAAGAATCATAAATATTTATCGTAAGCCTAGAAAATAAAGTCATGATTATTTCTAGATTAGAGTCCATTTCTCTGACGTTCAGTCTTATTCTAAAAAAATGACATATAATTAATATATTTTTCATGACCTATGGGAGACGCTTTTTAACTTCAAAAGATTGAGGAACATCCAACCACGTAGAGGGAACAGGGATTAGTTTTAAAGAAAGTAAGGGTGGTGAAGTGGGGACTTTGGGAATCGGGAAATCCCTATTTTACCCTGGCTCCAGAATCATCAAATCAACTGTTCTTTTAAATTTCAATTTCGATGTCTAATCATATCATTATTTTACTTTTTTATCTGGAAAATCCACTTTACAAGATTCCCTTTTGAAATTTATCATTATGTTCATTAAATTGAAATTCACATCGGTGATATATTTTTGTTTGGGAGTTTAAAGCTATTAATATAATATTTTCTAAGAAATTGATCACCATATTAGGATCTATTGGTCTTGAGTTCAACGGTCTTTGCATATCCCAAGTTGCGATTAGCTCAGATTTTTCTATAAAGCATTCATGGCTCAGGCATCAGAAAGTATTTCATCCGAGTATGTAAATATCTGTTGGCGATTTTCAACTATTGCGTCCTAGGAGTGAGTTTTTGTCTGCATGTTCATACTTCCGCCTTCCACAAGCCATGTGATAGTAGAAGAAGACATCCAAGTTTACTAATTTTAAAAGATTGGATGGTGGTTCCGCTTCCAGCGTCAAATCTAGTGAGTTAGTAGTTGGTAAACGTTGTGGTATTGCATTTTAATAGCTTTCATTCATGTAATTTTGCCTCACCCATCCAGCTCTTGTTCGTTTGAGGATTTTTGTAGATATCAGTTATTAGATAATAAGATCTGATTATTACTACGATAAACAGAGCTGTTAATCTGAATGTGATAGTAATGACGCGTTTGACTCTCAAATACTGTTTCTAATCCTAATAAATCTGTAAATTGTCGTCGGTTATCGTTCCAATCTTGATGCAGTATAATCTTGAACCTATGAAAAGAAAACCCCCTTTGAGACTTCTTGTCAATTTGATGAAAACGATCTTAAATTATACTGGTTAATGCTACAAATCAGAAAGAGAGAGGTAGTGAGCGTTGAATTGCACATTAAATGAAAGAATGCAAATAAAATACGGAGATGCAATTAACGAAAAGTACAGCTTCGAGAAATGAAGTTGTGGTTTATGCTTCTCCGTACATTACTTTTACTTCATAATGAAAAATAGTGCTTATTATTAGATTTAATAAATGAAAATGACAGAAAGTTTAGGATTCTGAAGAATAAAGTCCTTCTAGGTTATCATCTTTATCACACAACAAGATGGAAAGGATGCAGAATATTTTATGGAGTGGATTTATTTTAGGAGAATGAAACCACGAGGAATGAAGGCGAGAGTACTAACAGAGTAATTTTCGGTCAGTCTATAAGCAAAGAAAGGACACAATCAATGCTCAGTAAAGGATAAAAGGAACAATTTTATGAGGAGAACTGACTTAGCAGGTGTTCACAGCCTCTCTGATCATTTTGCATTTATACTAATGAGTCATCTCGAGCTATTGAAACCCAACTGAGCGTAAAATATCTAAATAGATCATACAATTTAATTCAAATCAAAACCAAAAAGCTTCATTAGGTCATTAGGGGAAGCACTCGCATCCCATGATCTTGGAAATGAGAAGGCATTCTGGGGGCGCTCTTATGAGAAACGCACATGTTTGGGAGGAGTACATATTAATACGACGTTCTATCTTTTAGCAATCTTGAGAAATATTTCGTCTTAATGACTGAAACTTATGTAAGATAGTTACATCAGCTATATAAATTTTAAAAAAATAATTTTTTACGCTTTCAACCTCGATTCCGCTACGCTTTGCAATTATTTTCTATCGACTTCGATAAATGGTTTCATTAAATATCAAACCCCTTATAAAAGTACGTTTAAGCTCGTCTCCATGATATATACTCTTAGTAAATTTGTTGCTAACTCTAACGATACATGTTTTCGTTGTTTCATGTAGGTTCGCAGCAAGATTTTCTACAAAATGACAGGCTACATTTAGGCGTATCACATTTGAATATCTATCGCCGTATTTGGGGGACCGTTAAGTAAAAAAGTATAAATCATATGTAAAGGCTTTGCCAATCACTTTTGCGTCAACTATTTGGGCAATAAATCAATGAATATATATATATTTTTACAATCCAAATTTTTAAATCACTATACAAGGTTGATCGGCAAATGCACAAATAGAATAGTTTATATAATAGTTCTGGGATGGGTGGGTTACACAAGACGTGAAACAGAGACGTTGAGCATAATCGAAATTCAGTTGAGGGTAGAGAATCTTGATGAAATAGGAGCGTTTGATGGTTCAAGTAGATTGCTACATTCAGGAGATTTACCGGTCAGTTGGTTTGTATTCAAATTTTTGGAGATGTCTTTGGCCGTGTAGATTCAAGAAGTGGACTCCTATAATATTAACACAAAGGATTTTAAAATCTGAGAAACTTTAATTTAGCCAAAATATATAATATAATAATGCACAATGAAGGTCAAATTATTTGACAAATTAAAGTACATGTCAAACGCTTATAAGAAAGTACCAAATGAGTTTACGATTTTAAAGAGCCGAATAACAAGTTGCTGAATACTGAATCATTTGATAAATTAATAACTTTGTTGATGGTGGAAGGTTAAATGGAATCATTTTTTTGAATATTAGGACAAGCAATTGTATTAAACAGATTTTTGGTAAGCTCAGTTAAAACTAGAATATAAATAAGAACGACCTCAAAGTGAAATAAATTGTATACATTTAAACGATGAATTAATAAAAATTTAAGTATCTCAGAAATAATTGTCAATGAAACAGAAATTAATGGAGTTTGCTTTTGCGGTCACAGAAGAAAATTCGAATTTAAAAGCATGCAAGAATTTACGATACTTGAATAATAATTCAGCAAAACAAAAAAACTGAATACATAGTATTCCCAAAATTAAATGATTAGTACACCAAATTGTTAGTTGAACTGAAATCCAAGACGTGTCCTAATGACTATAGCGAACAAATTTCAAAGAATTTACAATTAATTAACAATAATTTAAGAAGAATAATAATCAAAATCAGATTATTTTCTTCTATACATTTATTTTATCGAAAGTTGCGGAGTAATTTGCCATGAATACACCAAGTGATCGACAAGGTTTTCATGTCTATTTGGAAAATTTGGTTATTTAGTTTGAAACTAAAATTTAAATCCAAAAAAATGAATTGATAAAGATTATAGATAACAATTAAAAATCTAATTAAGCTGACGATAATTATTTGAATAAATGAGTAAAATTCATTACTAAATATCTCTTGAAATTTGTTACAATTGACGCCTTAGAATGTCTCTTAATTTCAAATGTTCAATTTGTATCCTGCATTAATTGAGGAGATCTATTTTAATTAATGGCTTAATTGCCATCGTTCGTTTGTTAATTTTTCTATTTTGAAATTTTTAATTATTTAATATGATTTAGAATATAATTGATGCATTCAAATTCTCTGAGCACGACGTTTTCAATTAAACTGCAAAAGCAAATAGGAAACTGACTGAGCCAAAGCAAAATGACAAGTATACTTGCTGGTCGTCAAGACTTCAATTCTACCAGGATAAACCAATTTATTCGTAAGTTGCAGTTTGCCTTGTTAATTGAAAGCATTTTTACAGTTTTTATTAATATTGATATTATTTGCAAATATTTTCTCAAAACCGGTTATCCTTTTTATGAAGATTTTCATTTTTAAGAGCATTTTAAAGAGGAGAGAATATGAATAAATATTCAATAAAATTCGATATAGTCTATTGTATTTATCCGAGATTTTTTCATTCGTCAAGGGTAACTGAACGCTGGCAACATCAATTCAGCAACAAATTTGATAAAATTAATTTATTCTGTATAAGTAAGAAAAAGGATTAAAAAAACAAAATCCGTGGATGAAGGACTGGTATGTAGAAAACAGTCTCAAATGTAATTCGTATATATGATCTTATTTCTATTTATAGCTTATAATTAAATATTTGTATCAAAATTTTACAAAGGGTGCTTGACGTTCTAAGTGTTGTAGCCATTATTTAATCTGGCATACTTAATTTAATATTCATTCAGTAAAATGTGTACTTGATAAATCGTTTTTGATGGTTTTATTAGCACTTTTTATCCATTTGGTTTACTTTTCACCTAAATTCCCATCTACTTTAACATAAATATTGCTATTTTTTGCCTTTTTCATACTATTAGATTTTTAATAAATAATTTTTTACTGTCACATTGTAAATTTTGTAATTTTTAAAATAGCTTTATAGAAGTAAATTCAAAAAATAATACTTAATATTAAAACCAATCCAATGGGCTTTCGGGATTATTTTAGTTTCCCATGGTAGTCTATCTTAAAGTCTAGTTAATAAATTTATTTATATTAAGGGCTTAAGGGAAGACAACTTCTGATGGCGATTAAAATAATGTAATGAATTAAATAAATATGCCAACATTTACTTCTGTGAATACCTTTTTTATTTTCCTAATATCACGATGGCTTAGAATATTTCTTATTTAATATCGTTTACCTAAACTCAATATTATTTTACATTTTATGATTTTATTATATTTCCGACCTTCATCATTTATCACCACCTTTTTATAATTAAGGTATTAAAATTTTATTTACATCACATGACAATAAAACGGTCCACTAAATTGTCTTGTAATAATGAAATATATACAACTGACTGCAGGCAAATATTGAAAAATGAGTCTTTATGACCTTGTATAAAAAATAAATTTAAATATTATGCAATTCAATTTAACTAAATTGAAGGAATTAAACTAATCATTTCCGTCCATGTTTTGATATCTATTTCTCATCAAGGTCATTTTAAATAGTGAAAAGGAAGCACTGAAGCTCTTTTATATTAAAAACACCCATTCACCCATGAATATCTACAAGAAATTAAATATGATTCGAGTAGATTTAATTGGTTGACCATTGCGTTTGGAAAATCTTCTGCATGAAAAAGATGCTTTCATATTTTCCGATGCCTTTTAGTGGTTAGAAATTAATTCATTAACTGAGTTTACACAGTTTATTTAAGTTTTATGAGATATAAAGTGTATGATTAAAAATTAAGTTATGAGAGTTAATGGACTTCTTGTATATGAAAAATACACAAAATAAATAATAAAATTATAGTAATGAAGAAAGAAATGAACTCAACAGGCGCAGAAATCGATCTAGTTATTGTTTTTTATTTAAAATGAAAATCTTAGTTTAAGTTAATACTAATTTAACGTGCTTTTATTTTAACATGAAATTAGAATATGCTAATGATGAAAATATGTATGATCCATTGCTGTTTGCACGGCTTTTATTTTCATATTAATAGTTAAACTCACAGGAGGGGTATGGGAAGTGTTCACTAAAGGTAAGAAGAGTGGTTGAGCTGGAGATGCACAATGCTGCTCAAACACTGTTGAATGTGGTATGTATACAAAGTTGCCGACATTGGATGTCCTATCAAGGTATATAACTTCTTGGAATGCTGTGGGATTTCGAGACACCGCACTGATAATTGAAACCTTGTCTTGTTCCGGCGATATGTTATCCATTGGTAAGCGTTCAGATGAACTTGTTTGTGGGACGCAAGTTCGCTGAAAATCAGTATATAAAAGTGAATTATAGTATAAAATTTAGATAAAATGGTGGTCATATTAAAAATTTATTCAAACCATAGTTCAAATAAATTTTGCATAAATCGCTTGAGAACCGTCAATATTGTGTTTAATATTACCTCACTTTTGTTATAGGCTCAGAAATCTAGAATCACATTTGCTTATAAAATATTTAATTGGGACTTGACAATTTATATTTGAAAAGGAGTAAATAATGAGAATTGATTTACAATTTATTTTTTTAAAATCAACTGCCCATATGTTTCTTTTTCTCAAGTATTAAAACTGTAAAAATATGATACGACATTAGTTTATAAATTTTTTCCTTTCATGAATATTAATTATTTTTAACTTAAATAGTTTATAAATTGATCCTTAGTGGTATATTTAGAACAGAAAATTACAATTACTATCGCAATATTAAACATATGTATTGTTATGTCAATCGTGGGTACTCCCAGAGTATCATTTTCTCCCTATTTATTATTTATGCTAAATGAGAATTGCATGCTAATTTTCATTTCGATCTTTGTAGAATATAAAAGAAAGATTGCTATCTTGCGGCTAAATAGATTTTTCATAGCATTTAACTAATAATAGAAGGCCTGAAATGGCTGCAACCTTATCTCCGATTACGATGTACCTTCAGTTAGAAGCAGAAATGAACGTGTTTTTGCGTCATTACTGAAAGAAATAAGCATTTTGAACATCACTTAACCTGGGTTTTCATTGATAAATGATCGAGAGGGAACTCAATCGGTGAGTTAAATATATAGGCAGGATAAACAGCAGAAATTGGGATTGTTTACCAATAAATGGAGGCACCATCAGCCTTTGTTTAGAATTACTTATATACTACTGAAATTACTTGTAAATGTAAATTAATTTCCAGGGATTCATGAAATCTAATTTGTAAATTGGGACATCGCTATAAGTACAAGCTCTGAAAATATAAAAAATTAACTTTCAATTAAGTGTTTTAAAATGGAAAATGATTGCTAGAAATGAAAATGAAATTATTTTCATTCGATTTCTTTATTGGATTATATGTTTATTTGACGTGGAATTTTTCAAGGCAAAAATTATTTAGTGAATAAGATTAAACTGATATATATATATATATTTAAACCCTCTCGTTCTGGAAATAGTGTTACCCTCTTTTCTATATGCGTATATTTTTTCCTTATTTCTAGTTTGTAAATCCAGTCAATCGCCGATTTAAAAATTGCAAACCGTAGGATTCAAATCCCCATGAGAGAGAAAATTGTAGTCGGCAATGCTGCCGACCACCACAATCGATGTTTCATGCCCAAGCAACCGGAGAAAAGGAATGTTGGATTTAAATTTGGGAGAATATTTTCACATTATAATAAGATTCATGATTTAACTCACATCTGGATGCTGCACTCGGAATATGCGTCGTTGTCGTCGGAGGATTTTCCGTCTGAAAGGAAAACGATCTTCTTAATGGATATATAACATGTAAATGATAGATATATTTATAAAACCGAGCAAAATGCGTCCGTTGAATTATTCAGCAGTTACAAATGAAAAGTAATATTTTTATGACTTCCATTAATAAAGTAAAGCGGAATAACGAACTTAATGAACCATGCGTATGCTTGGATTACAGAATTCATGTTAA
Organism: Hymenolepis diminuta; assembly: GCA_900708905.1. Lineage (NCBI taxonomy): Eukaryota > Metazoa > Platyhelminthes > Cestoda > Cyclophyllidea > Hymenolepididae > Hymenolepis > Hymenolepis diminuta. The sequence goes on from CAADRB010000007.1 coordinate 3,386,857, forward strand.
AAGAAAAAAAAATAAAATCTAAATTAACACCAGTTCGATAATTCAAAATTTATTTAGAAATTTCGATCAAAAAATCTGTTTTAGTGATAAAATTGGAACAGAGTTTGTATTGTTATAATAAAAATTTTCTGTATGAGTGGAATTTCAATTTCGAAATGAGTTTTTTAATATGGCTAGAGTTGAAGATTCTTTGACACTGAAATATTTATAGGCTAGTGGTCCTAGTAAAGCTGGGCTTTCATATTGTTGCTGAGTATAAATTATAAAGGCCAACCACAGTTTAAGAGCAGAACACCAAGAGTCGACTGGACCAAGATGTACTTAATAAACCATAATTAGGATTCAAACAAGTTGGAGGTGGTGGAGTTGGGGAACAGAGGTGATGAGAGGGAAGCGTAGGTGTCGGTGCATGACAAGCGTGTCTGCCCGTGTGTATGTGAGTGGAAAAACAAGGACAGTTAATATGAGTCACTTGGGTAAGAATGTGGGTGAGAACTTGAGCACAGGTGTACTTTCAAGTGAATGAGGTCGTTATAGAAAGGTGGAGAATCGATAAACGCGCTTTGAACGAGTTTTGAACCATAGGGACGCAAAGACATCATCTCGGCTTCGTAGACGAAAAGCCGACGTATTCTCACAGAGAATAGGAATAAAGAGTAATTCTGGAAATACCAAGAAAGTCATTCTTCAATATTAAAATAATTGAATAGCGAATGATCATAAAAATTTTTGGTTTCTTGATTTCGTTTCTCATTGTCTAATTATATTTTATGATAGCAGAGGGCTTACGCCAAAGTAATTATAAAGTTAAGAAAACCAAATGAGGGCGTCAAATGTATTTTTATGCATAGGGACCTATCAGTTGGCTATCATGGATGTCAAAGTTATAAACGCCGAGAATTCATTATATATTACATTAATAAACAGAAGCTTATAAAGATAATCATAGGCTTAAAAAACACTAATTTAATTGTTTTAAAAAATTACGTTTACTCAAAATGATGCTAACTTTTGGGTGTGTATACACAGCATTACGATTATGATTCGTCGAGGAATAGTCAAAAATTCTTATTAACTCTTATGAGGTAAGTATTATTTCAGTTATTATTGGGTTAATTAACTACAGTTTTAAATTTATTTTTTTGGGCTTTAATAATCCAAAGAGACATTTTTAAGAAATTAAGAGCGGCAGTGTTTATAATATGTAGTCATAACGAATGAATGCTAAATATGTGCAAGTTTATGCAAAATCATCAAGGAATATGTAAAAATTCTCAATTATTATGCCATAATTCTAGGATTACGAAAAGAAAATTTTTCTGAGAAAGAAACCAATACAAAAAAAATTTTTTCATCAGGAGAATCAGGAAAAAATTACGGTCGCGATGTATTTTTATTTCTGCTGTTGAATTTCGGGTGATTACTATTTTCAAGTTTAATTGAAATTTTATTTGATACGCAAATTTATGAAATTATGTTTTAAATTTCCCATACTCTTGATTAGTAAATTTAATATTCACATTTCCTGGACGAATTACAGTTATTCTTACCTGATAAAAAAGGCTGAAACTATAACTGCAATGAAGAAGATGCTGCACATTGTCCCAATTCCGATTACAGCTGTAGAACTGCCCAATCGATCAGCACAATCTACAAAATGTGATCAATTTTCAAATAAATTAATTTTAAATTTTTCATTGCATCTGAGGGCAGCAATTTTGACAGTTCATTTAAGGCTTCAAGAATCTAAATATTTTCTCATCATTTCGGTGACATTCATCTAAAATCTCAAATTCTTGCCCTGTTTGTTCTTCGCCACTTGAAATATTAAGGGACAAAAATCAAACCAGATGTGATCTCTCGAAAACTGTTATAATCAAATCTGTTGATATTCGTAATTCACTACCGGTGAAAATTTTTTTACGGTTTAAAGATAAACATTCTTTTGAAATGATGTGTTTATTAAGTAGAATAAGTATCATTACTTGATGAATCTTGTGGATTTATTATTTAAAGTCAATGTGAAGGCAGTCTTCTACTAAAAACCGAAATAAACGTAGTATCAGAAGTTTTACTATTACATCAAAAGCAGCGTTCATGTTAAAATGGGAAAAACTCGAGTGGAACAAATATTAACCTACAAAATTCAGAAAATTTTTTTAAATTTTAATATGAGCTAGGACGCATGATAAGATACTTTATATATTTTTTATAATTTTCTTATTGAATATAATAGTTCATAAACCGTAATCGAATTAATATTTTACGCTTATTCAGTTGAACATTCTAAATGTGAATATACAGCTGGGAGTGACTTCAAAAGATAGTTACAATAAAAATCTTTTTCTTGAAAAGTAAAATTTATTTCAATCCGGGACATGCACATTTTTAATAATAGTATTCTGTTTTTAATGTTCCAATGGTTAGGATTTTAAAATAAATTATATTTAAATATTTTAAGATACGAGAAATATTTTAAGTACAAACCCACATGTAATATTTTTTCTTTTCTCAATTTTGTTTTTATAACATAAGGAAAATTTAATCTCAGTTTCCCCTTACTAGACTTTAAGAATGTTTAGTATATCTACATTTATTGATTTGTTGCAGCAAAATTTTGATTTAAATAAAATTATCTATGTTAATTAAGGAAGACTGTTAAAACAAATTTGTATACTTATTCTTTTAAATAATCTGCCCTGTTTTTTCCAAATTTGAATACTATTAACGAAAATTGTTAAACTAAACTTGTAGATCGAATGTTCTCGAAAAACTAAAAATATATACCTTCAAAAACTTTGATGCTCTGATTCTTTTCCCAATGTCTAGCTCATCTATTCTATCCCACCTCCTACTAGGAGTTTTGATAAAAAGACAGTTATCAAAACAGGCGTATTTGTAAATATTTGATATTTGATTCAACAAGACATTTCATCAACACCAAGAAAGGCACCATTATTTGAATTAATCTTTCCTACAATTTAAACAAACAGTAATATTTGGTAATGTGAATAATTCCAAAAACCAAATGCCGAAATTAATGAGGTTTTAGAGAAATCGCAATTTTGGATTATTTTCTCTCGTTTCAAAAGGCTCTAGTCGATTCATCTAAATCAGCGGTGTCTACTTTTTCAGCATCTGCCTACCGACAAACTGTTCTACCTACGTCCGAGGCGCTATACAGAGAAAAGTTTTTGCTTTAACTCAGTACATAATATTTTTAAATGGATGGGTTTTTATATAGCGATAATTCAAAATAGCATAACAGAGTAAATGAAAATAATTTCGTTATTTGCAGGCTAATTAATTTTGTTGATTAATTGAATCACTTTAAAACATATAATATTGATGTGCATTTTACAGTAGTAGGTCGGATGTATAAGAAGATCCTACCCTTCATATAATTAAAACAAAATGTATGAAGATGAAATGCACGAACTGTGTATTAGCCAAGTTTGGAAACATTTTCCGGGCAGCCAAAGATGAACTACTTCCATTAAGTTCACAATTTTATAGAGCCTTACTCATTAAATTAACGGACAATGGCTATTGTTGCGCAGCTCCCACACAAGATTTCTGATCTCATATAAATTTTCTTTTAATATTCGAAGTGTAGTTAACTTCCCAAACTAAACTTTAAATTTATTTTTGATTTATATTCAAAAGATTTGGGGAGCTTATACAATGCGGCCGTATATTTTGCGAGGACATTATTAATATGTATAATAAATTGTACTGCTTCATTTATATGTTCTAGAACATCAAATATAATGTTGCCAATTCTCTAATATATTTAATTAAAGTAGTGGGTTTATTTTTGGACCAAATAACCACTGAACCAAGAAGAACATCTATCATTTTATTTGTTTTGTTAGAATTGTTCTAATTATAAGTCCTTTGTATTTTTCTTGCTTCCCTCTTTCCCATGCTTTATGGAAATCATATGAAAGTTCAGTTGCATGAATAAATGATTTCAATAAGAATTAAGCATGATGACTAAACTGAAATACAATCACAAACCCTCTGGGGAATCCTCACAACTTTCGGTTAATTGAATGTTGTCCACAAAATCGTCGCTATTTTGAACTTCACCAGAACTATCCAGTAGGAATGCATAGGGCTCTGTAGATCCAACGATGGGAAAACCGTTTTCAACAATCTCTTTCCATGGAACATTTTCCTTTGGTGGAGACTTATTAACACCTGTATTAGGTTTCTTTATATTACAGCTAGAATAAGAGAAAAACAATAAATAAGTTCATTGATGTAAAATAAAATAAATAAATATTGCTAATAAATATAAACAATTGATTTACTTGGATGGATCAGTACAAGTTGATTTGCGATTATTACTTTGGTTTTTGGAATGAGCTTTGAAATTCAAAAGGTAATAGTTAATTACATGTTATTCATAACGTACTTGCAGGTACACCTTAATAATAGTAATAAATTTGCAAATTTTTGTTAATATGATGTAACAATGGAAAATATGACTATTTATTTAATGTTTTATATATATTGTCATTAAAATTTACATACGTTCATCTGCCACTGTTCGTGATCCATTCAAGTCGCCGTATTTATCTTTGACTAAAGTGGGAAGATAAAAAAAACCAGTTCAAATTCTTTACAAATGCTTAAAATACTTTTAACTAATTATATATCAGATTGTCGTTGCTTTTATAAAAATTTTGTTGAAAAATTTATATAATGCGATAATTAATAAAAACTATATAATTAATATTAACTAATAACTAGTTTTTTAAGTATTCGACAATTCGGTAATTAAGAACATTTTGCTCAGATTGAATTTCCTCATAACGTCCGGTTAATATTTTTAACTTTCTTTATTTTGAAATTTTTCCAAATGCTTGGTCCAGAAAATGACTCACTAAATATAAAATCTAATGTATTTATTCACTTATGTCGTGTAATACCGTTAAAATATCAAAATTTGCGTTATAAATGTGATATTGATCCTTAGAGTACGTCAAAGGATAAAATTTATTAGAACAAGTATAATATTCAGAGAAGAAAACACTTAAGGTAGCTAACACAAGATACCCATTAGCAGCTAATAACAACTAGTCAGTGGCGATCATTAGAAGCGTGAAGTATTTCAAAATGGCACGATCAACCACTCAATCATTCCTTTCCAATCTACACTACCACTGAGCTATCGAATCCCGAAAATTAAAGTTGAAGACTTTAAATTTGAAATTTAGATTAGACGTTAAACGTATGTAATAAAAATTACCACCGAGCATTCAGAATTCAAATTTAGGTTATCCGCTCTCTTCTTCTCTTCCTTGAACTTTCATATGTTCATTATAATATTTTCTGTGGTTTTATGCTTTTACTTTACATGAACTCTCGCATTATTTGGTTTAAAAGAGTAGTATCGTCTAGCAGTCATTATAAATGTAATTCTAAATATGGACGCATTTCAGAAGAACAGACTTCTATTAAATTTTTCCTAATCAAAAGTTGACAAAATGGGAAACACATGAGTAATGTGTGACCTGTCTGCAAATTTTAAAATGCTTTGGATATTGTTAGTCATTTCAAAAAGAACAGCTTAGCAAGAATGCTTTCCATACGGAATTCCCCTTTGTTTATATCATGATATTTTAATGATTTTTAAGGTAAATTTAAACGCAAATCTTTTACATATTTCATTAAAATTTGCATTAAATAATGTTAAATAGAGCTATAATGTTGAGGTAGAATAAGGAAACTTTGAGATAACGGCAAATTATCATTTTAATGTGCTGACGAACTGCATATATGAAAATTTTCTTTTTTCAGTCATTCGAAGAGAAAAACGAAATGAAGCGGCAAGACCGACCCTTCCTGATTAAATAATACCGGTCAACAAGCATCGAGCATCGTTGACATGCATTTGCCGCAATTCAGGGACGAATCGTGAAATTTGAATTTTGCAGCGCGAGATAGCCATTCAGCAAATATTGTACATCCGGATCAAAATCAAATGAAGGTTGATATTAATACTTCGACGTTGCCCTCAGTATCTTTTTGATTCCGTCCTATTAATTATTTATCAGGCTTTCTTTTAACCAATTCTGATTGCTTCCCACAATTAAGAATTTTAAATTTTTGTGATACTCTGGGTATTAAGAAAATACTTTATTATCAGTAAAATAAGGCAGTAAAAAATTTCCCATGGTATTAGTGGATCAATATATATATGGACAACAGGTCTTATTTTAAATGCAAATGAATTTGCATTCCAAATATTCAAACTTAAACTCATTACTTCCTATTCTAAAAATTCGAAACAAATTAATTGGCTGCAATTGTAAAGGGTTAGGTCAAACTGCTAAATATATTACACGACACAACTCACCGTGAATATAAACCCATTGTGATTGCGGTCCTGATTTCCTCATACCTCGACAGCTGTAATTTCCAGCATCTGATTGAGTCAAATTCGTTAACATTAGCAGTGAGAGCACACTTAAAACAAAATAAAATATAAATTTATTCTTTTCAATAGGCTTTTCCACCTTCCAAATACTCGTATAATCTTAACAAAAGAGCAGCATTACAAAATTTAAATCAGTTAGAATTTTGAAAACATTAAAATATTTTTCCAAAGATCAATATCTCAGTGTGTGCATTATTATAAAAAAGAGGTCTTTTTAAATGAAATTTTTAGGTGCAAGTGCATTTGAAAAACATAACTGTCATTCTTTTTGACCATAGATTAATAAGCACTGCTAAATTAAAACAACATCTGCCAATATCATTCTAAGTAAAATTACTTGAAATTGCAATTTATTACAAAAATATTTGTCTGTTCTTATAAGTAGATCTGTAAGCTCTGAAAGCTCAACAGAAATTGGACAAATCATGAGAGTTTGACACTGGAACACTACAATATGAATTAGCTAACTGAAGAGTAGAAAGCACACATTTACTTCAGAAGATTCAATTTAGTAGGATTATTTTAATGCTCCGAATTTATTTTTTTAACTCTAGTCGACTCCCTTCTCCAGATTCATCTAAGACAGCTCCGTCGTTTTCACATCACTTATGAAAAAAATTGTAATTTATTTTGTCTGATCACCTCAGACTTGGTCATAGTGTAATGATATTGATTTATATTTGTCACATTATTTCAGAGCATTTCAATTAATATGCAAAGCGAAATAAAAAACGCAGGAAGCCCGAAAATTTTGAAATATATGAATTCATAATATAATTTTACAGTTGAATGTCTGTGAATACTGCAAAATAGATGTATTCCAATGATGACTTCAAAGTACCGAAGTAAACAACTGAAATAATCTTGACGTAGAGTTTCACACTGAGACTTTTGTAACTTATATATTCAAATCATCACTGTCAAAAGAGTAGAAAAAATTTCACGCGTCGACAAATATTATGATAAAAATGCATGTTTTATGCATTTGTGCTATTAAATGAATAAATGACAAAAATAATCAGAAACGTTATATCCGTGTCCGCATAAGTGTTTGTAAAGGAAATAAAACAAAGTTTTTTTTATAACGTAGAGCTTCTGAGACTAGATAAATATATATTTAAGAATATTTTGCGATAGCAGAAGAGGAAAAAACAATTTTGAATGATAGAATGTTTACTGTTTTTCGACGACGAAAGCAATAATTTTGTATTTAATTTATTTTTACCAAGTAAAAATTAATAAAAACCATAAAAACAGCATACAAATGATACTTCTGCATGAAGGGAAGATTATAAAAGTATTTTATTTCCTCATTAATTTTGTGATTCTTTAAAACAACGTTTCCTCCAGCAAATTTTCAAATTCATGTTATCAGCTAATAGACTTTCTGAATCTTATTTTATGCATATCCTTTGGTGTGATTCAACTCAATAAAAATGTGTAAAATTGAATTATTATTTTTCTATTCAGATAGAAACTTTAAATCTTGAAATGCCACATTTAATAAAAGCGAAAGATTGCACAAATGCTTTCTAAGCTGAAAATAGATGAAGAATATTCAATCAATCGAAAAATTAGAAAAAAATTTTTTTTCCATCAACGCATGCGAGATATCTATGACAAGGCTAAAATTAGAATCTAAAATAACCAATTTAATAATTCAAAATTTCCGCGAACCCATGTATTAAAACAATGAAACTTAAAGTATATCAACATTTTGTTGCATTACAAAGTTCACGTTTACCAGAAACCGCACTGTTTATCATATTAGGCTTCATTTCGTTCTGTATAATATCTTGAAGTCAGTTTGAACTGAACAAAATTTTGTAATTTAGTGAACAACTTTACATATCGTATCAACTGAAATGATGTTGTTCAAGTCAACGTTATTGTGTAAAAATAATTACGGATATGTCTAGAGCTCGACAACCATTAATTGTTCCCTCAAAACTTTATGATAGTTAATTATTCGATATTTTTCCCACATTTCTGTCTTTTAAACACGTTGGATAGTTAAAATTATTAAATTAAAAATGATCTACAATTCAATATTGTTTATGTATTACGTGTTAACTGAAGGAAAGCAAAAAACTGATTTGAGGGTAAATGCATGACATTTCATCTAAATTAATTGATTAATAAGCACGGAATGTAGAACGTATGCATTCAATTAGGAGCCGTTAGAATGCTGTTCATGATAGAATAAACTCTTCCTTCAGATGAAGTAAGAATGCCTATTCTCTGAGTTCACCGCTTTCCTTTATCTCACTATGTCCTCATTTCATTTCATTTTGCGCTGTACTGATGTGTTACGTGTTTACTTTATCATAATTATCTTTAAAAGTACTATTTTATGATATAAGTAATACTAACACTGCTAACTTATTTTGCACATTACTTGTATTTGTCAAAAAATATAAGAAAGCGTATACCTCAAGCTGCAAATTCAGACAAAATGAGGGTAGTTAACACATCATGCACAATTTTAGCTCACGTTAAAGAGCTTTAAATCCAAATTTCCTTTTTGTAAACGACTGCGTAAAATTTTGACTAATGCCTGCCTGTGGGAGGCGAACCATAAATCACAACCAAATGACAATTCATTTTCCAGACCAGCATCGTCCACTTGATTAGACTATAATGAATTCATTTAAACAAATATGTCTATTTTCAAGCTTCTTTGGACGCCTCGATTTGGATGTCAATGAATGCTTTATCACAATAAATTCAGCCAATCGGGAAAAATGAAATAATTTATTAAAATTAAAAGTATTAATGTTTTTGAGTGTGATTTATATTTATACAAATAAGAATAGTTAGCAACATTAAACTGACCATACAGATACCTGACTTTTAAGTCTTGAGGTTAAATGCGGTAACACTTTTAAAGTTAGGATTTATTAAATTCCTGTTTCTATGGCAAAATTCTCGATTTCAATTATACGTTCCTTAAACATAAAGCATAAAATACAATAAAACAGTTCAAGGTGATATAATGTTGAATGACAAAGAACTGATGCAGTCACCACTGAATATCATGGATATAAATATTATCCTGAAGCACAGAAACTGAATTAAGTTTTGTGACATTTAAATATTAATATTTGAATAGCAGAGCTTATTAGAAAGTGAAAATTGAGCGCTTTTAAAAATCAAATAAGGTAAAATTCTTGATTATTTAAGTGGGTAAATAATTCTTTTTATGCCGTTTTAGTCCCAACTTGACCACTTTGCGTTTTCAGACTCTGTTTAATAGATAAAAGGTTCTTTGTGCAGTTTTATAATAATAATAGAAAGTGAAGAAAATATACCATTTAACGGAACTTACTTAGTTTCAATAATTTTACCCGACTGTCGGTCGTCGTTTAAGTTAAGATCAATTCCATTTTTCTGCCAGGTTATTGGGTTCTTTGGCCCTTTTCGGAATCGACAAGTGAGATTCAAACTTAGTCCTTCGGAAAGGATAAATTCCTTTTTGAGAGACATTTTCAATTTTATATCACGTTAAATAAACTTAACTGGCCAAAAAATGGTAGACATATCGTCTTTTCTTATATGCCAAATCGGTAATAGAATTTTACATCGAGGTCAACATTCAGCAATAATGGAATAACAACTAGCTCTCAAGGACGCGCATGATTGGCTCTCTATAAACCAATGAAAAAGAGAGAAAAGCTATCAACCTCTCCATGTGTTTCCTCTAAATAAAAATATTTTGAATATGACTTTAAATATATAATTTTAAATAGATTAGTTGATAATCATAGAAGTATTATTTACCATAAAATATGCTTTTTTTATTCAGTTAAAGGCCTGATTTTGAGGCCTATTAAAAGATCACCGGTATTAAGAATAACTTTCAAACATAATTTCTTCCCAACATTGAAATTGTTTACCTTAAATCGAAAATAAGTTTCTGCTTATCGGTATAATTTTTTGAATTAGTTCAGCTATATATTTATTTACCGCACAATTTAGTCCAACGAACAAAAGTTGTAATAAAAATACAATAAGGATCTGAAATACAGAGTTTGCAATAACATTTTTACTGAAAAAAAGAAACAAAATTTTGAAATTATAGGATCATGTCCCGAACAGAGAAGTTTAAATTTGTACAGTTTTTATAGCTTAAACACTTGGGAGTATTTCGCTCAGTTCTAGCTCAGTAATAAAGACGCCCTTAGAAGAGTTTTATTTTCGGTTCTTATGTGTAATGATTTGTAGTTTTCTGCATTTTTGCAGACCGGTTTTTAAAATTTGCTTATATTCGTTACACAGAAGAAAAAAAAGAGAGCAAACGCGCGTATTTACTGATTTTAAACATTTGGTCGTTGATACCGCTCCCATATTTGAAGAAACGATTTGTTTCATATTTTCTATTCAACAAAAATTTTGACATCTTTCCGGATTAGTTGATGACGGATAGGATCAGTATCAATTAGCCATGGATTTTTTTCCGTGAATTTGTCAATGTAATCTCGTCACATTATTATTACTTAAACAGAGCTTTGTTCATTTCGTCTACCATCAAGAAGTTGAAATACGAATTCCGGAGATATTATACCATATAAAAACAAGTAATAACGCAATTTTGCATTTTATTTATTTGAGAAAATTTAAATCTTACATTTTAGTAAAATTACAGTACCACATTTCAGTGAGTTTGTGGATAAATTTACTAATTCAATTACACGAGAAATTTATTGATTAACATATGCTATTTTATGAAAAAAGGAGAAGTAATTAATAAAGTCCCAAATCCTTTCTAGTCACTTGCTCTTAAGTACAAAGAAAATTTAATTTTTGTTTCCCGGAATAATCATAATTCCTGCGCATAAGAATGCAGCCATTAGAGTGTGGTCTGCAAAAGTTCATTTATATGAATGCAGCTTGTCAGAAAATAATAGTTATTTTTATCTATGATTCCCAATCATAAATTTTTGCAGCGTCTAATTACCTAAGTACTTTCTGCTTATTAAAACATCGTGAGAGTACGCGCTACATATAACTCTGGGTATTAAAATAAACGCAAATTTGTTTGCTATTAGATTTCTGGACAATTTACAGAAATTTTGCATTTCAAACCTCTAATGTCACTTTTAATACAATTCAAAAGAGATTCAATAATGTAATAATAAAAACACATTTTAAAATCAAAGCTTAAAATGTCTCTCTAGCGCTCTGATAGCACTCAAAAGTGTATCGATTTATGAAAATGGAAGTTAGACTAATTTTAAATAAATAAATTTTTGTAAGGTACGTTACAACGGAGTTATTTTAAATCATAAAAATCATAAAATATTTATATTTTAGACTTCGCATTGTTATGATTAGAAAAACTTAAATTACTTTCAAAATTATTATCGCGAAAGTAAGCTGAGTTAAACAGATCTTCTATTGCCTTAGACCCATTTTTTTAAATATGTCAACTTTTTAGAATGAGTTTAGAAAATCCATCTTAAAGATAAATGTATTTTGTCATTTCTCAACATTTTAGTTTCCTATTCTTTTACATTAGAAATTGCTTGTCAGGAAATTGTAATAATCCCAGCTTTCAAGTAGGTATTGATTTGAAGCTCTTACATACTCGAGTAGATGTTCAGCGGAAGTTCTTGAAACAACTTTCTGAATCTAATAATGCAATTTATATTACCTATATTAGTGATACTTAGGTGAGCTTAAAAAAACAGAGACCAACAAGGTCTGTCAAGTACTCTTCGAGCTAATTAGACAAAAATTATCTGTTTACCTGCCCTCAAGAGTAAAAATTTCAAAATGTGTCATCTTTCAAATCATAAAATATTTTTTAACATGCAGTTAGGCCTCCATAAACAAAGTAAAAGATCGAAAAGTCAAAAGCATCCATCTCTTTAAAAATAAAGTATACTGATTTATGCAAAACCTTATTTATTTGATTTGCTGCCATATATGGCAAAAATATTGCTATGAAAAGCTATTTTACACGATATGAGCATACAATAATTGCGATCGTCAAACTTAACGCTTGAAGAAATAATTCTGTTTATGATCTATTGGAAATTCTTTCAAGGTATTGAATAAATCTATTATGCTACCTATTAAATGTGATAAAATTTCGTGAGCAGATTCGATTCTCCTCAAGTTCTGACATTGAGATGACTATTTTGACCGTAGAATAGATTACTAAATTTGAGAGGACTTTTGGAATTTAGTGTATGCAAAATTTTTAAAATTGCCGAAATGATTATGAAAGAGAGAAAAATAGATTGAAAATGGCTTAAAGACAGCGGGAAATGAAATCTTGATAAAAATTCAGAGACTGAGGCATTACGTGGAAATAAGTTCCCTTATCCACTTGATGAGATAAATTCGAAATGCATTACCAATAAGCAGTTAGAAAGTAGCAGATACATCAAAATTCCTGTATACGTCTTAAAGCATGTAGAGTGGTCATGCATTTGTCGAGACTAAGAAATAGACGAGAGATGATTGTTTAAGTTATGTTTTTCTTGGTGGCACTTGTCAGTGGAAGACGAAAAAAAGGGTATGAGGAGCGGCAGTTAATTGATTAATGTGGGCATATATATATGTATGTGTTTGTTTGTAAAGTAAATACTAAATTAGTGTTTGTTGTATACTTACTTATATTTACCATTAGGCTAAAAACTGGACAGGCTCATAAACTGGCACCGAAGGTAATGTGGTCATTAGAAAATTAACTATAAAATATATCAGTAAAATTTTGTTAATATGAATTTGTATTAACACAAAAATTTTTTTTAGTCCGCCGGGAGAAGCCAATTGCTTTCTTATTTGAAACGTTAATCTTATAGTTTTTTTGCTTTTTTGTTTTAATTTACCAATAACATATTCGTCTTCAATATATATCAAGGTATTCTAAAACTTCAAATACAATTTTTCTCCTCAGCTTCAGTTACCGAAAGAAATATGTGCTATTACTTCTTTTTCCTAGAGTTTTCAATGTGGATAAAATACATGATATCCTGTTAAAACTCATTTAGAAACACCTGCAGAATTTGTTCAAGTTGCGGATTTTCATAGAATAGATGCAACATTCTTGATGTTACTATATTCAATTTATCAGATTTTTGAAGATCTATTTTAACTTAAGTGATCGTATTTAAAATTATAGATTCCAAAATGTTGCTAACAATTCAGCACATAAACTCTAGGGTCGCTTTTCGGTACATGTTTAATTTGCCTGTTGCCTTCCAATTTCAATGGTATTTGAACGCGATTTTCATCTAATTGGGTTTAGACGGTATTATACTGCACTTTCTGTTTTATAGAATTCACTTATGCACGACTGAGCACACGAGTTATCAAACAATAGATTCACCTTTTTAGTCTCAGTGGTTGAAGCTAAATAAAGAAATCAGATTCCTCTTTCTCTAAAATCAGTGAGCTGCAACAATACTAACTATTCATGAATGTCAAATTCTTGTCCCACATTTTTCTTGCCACCATCAATAAACAATAATTTAATAGTCGCTGGACCAACATCAGGTATGAAAAATTAGTTCAACGGATGATATTGGCAAAGAACGTCGGATAGAAGCGGGGTTCAGTTTTGCTCCATATCCATCAAGCTGTCGAATTTTATTTAGTGATTATAATTTAACACATCATACTTTAATATTCCCAATCTCTTGTTTCAGGATTTAATCTCACAGTTTCTTGAGTGAATACATGCCTCTAATGTTCAGAGCTCAGAAATAATTTACTTAAACTGAGTAATTGCTATTAGCAGCCATTTAATGCTGACTTATTCATTAGAGAGCTCATTAGATTTCACTCAGAGTGAAATCTAAATAATACTTACATTTTACGCTTAAATATTATTAACCACAACTATAATGCACTCTCATTGAATTATCTTTCACTGTCTTGACAAATTTTCTTGATAATGATAAATTACACAGCGCAAAAAGATATCAATCATTTTCATAGGCGTGAGATCGACAGCAATATGTCAGTTAACCGCCGTAAGTAAAAATAATATCACAATCGGTTAGATGAAAGTATGGCTAATATACATACCATTCACATGACTGGATTAAGAAATATCGCCATTATAAAATGATGTCCGCTGCTAAGTACTTAACCAAAGTAGCATTTGAATACTCTTGAATATCAGACAAAAGACTGAAACAAAATTTTTCGAGACAAGTTAGCGAAAATGGTAGAAGATCATAGTTTTCATGAAGGAAGATTTGCATTCATTTGTATCTTATTGTTCTTGCACTTCACAATCCTCTTTGGATTTTTCCGATTATGGAAGAAAGTGTTTACTGGAAATGACAAAGTTTACAAAATTTGAAAGTAGTGTCACTCCATTTTGTGTAATTGCACATTAGGTGACCTAAGTTGGTGAGACTTTGCTCCGTGTAAGGCTTCTGTCATGAATATCGTAAATAGATCTTATAATTTTTGTGATATATGAAAAGTAAAAGGAGTAATTTTATATCTGATGTAGACGAATGCAGTAACCCCTAGATGAAAACATAGGCAAACTATGAAAGCGAAACACAGATTAGTTTACTCACTCACTGACTGACTCAAATCGTCTTAGATAATTGAGCAAAAAACGATCTTTTTAAAAAGATATATAAAATTAGAATGAAATTTTTTCCTAAATATTAAAATTATGGTATTTAAATAGCATTATTTTATTAAATTTTAAAATAGGTTGAGTAATTTTGAATTTCGGATTAAGATTTGTGCCAATTTGACCTTCATAGTTTTGGTTATTTAAGGAATACAAGTTCAGTTAGAGATTAGATTTAAATAGTGAAATTCTCAATTTTGCAAATGTGCATGAAATTTGAAATAAATGGGGTCTATGAAGGAGAAATGCACAAAATCAACGCTATTATTCTCATAGACATAACTACTTAGTACCAAGCACTTATAAGCAATCAGTTTGGATGTATCCACAAGGCCATCTAACTCCCCACATTATTTTAATCAGTACGTCAGAAATCAATGTAAGGATCTCCGTTCCAGCTTTTTACCTTAACCTTTGAAGATTATCTTAATACTGGGGAGAAATTTTTTCCCGTTTATGTCGCAAATCATAGGAAATAGCAGGAAAATGCAGAAATTTATAGTAACCTTAGGATTTACTAGCGATTGTTTATAGAATTTACTGCCCCTAACGCCTCTCCATGAATGAGTCTGTCCTTGATTTTAGAGTTGAGACAATGTTTTCAATTTCATTTTCTCTGTTTTTATATTAGTAACTGTTTTGCTAATGTTACTATCTTGTGTTAATGATGTTCGTATCATTAGAAAGACAAGTAGACTGCTCAATTTAAAGGCGAAAAATTTCTACGGCGCTTTTACTACTAATAAATACTATTATTATTGAATAAAAAGCTAAGTTCGTAGTTAATGAATACTCTAAATCTATGGAATAATGATCTGGGTTACATCATCTCCGATTTTTGTAAAAGGAATTATGACACTTCAGAACTCTTTGGTTCTGTTTCAAAAATCCTAACGATATAATTGAATAGCTCACTCAGCTGTGGAGAATCATCAAAATCACTTGGAATTAATGAGTTGACCGTCAATCTTAATTAATTTTTAATTGATAGGACAATCTGTCAATTTCGTTTTGGGTTCATTTGTTTTCAACTAGTTTTCCTGATTAAAGCGGTTGCAAAATATGCAATTACTGAACTTTATAACAACCAACATATCTCACTATTTATCTCATTGTAGATATACCAAATATCTATCAACCGGAGATGATAAAGCAGGCATTAAACGATGTTCCGAACAGGCATTTTAACCAATAAAATACTTACAAATAATGATTTCCCCATAATTTTCGCAGTTTAGCATGGAGAGCAATAGAATTATTAATGATATTGATTTAGAATATCTCGTATAATTTATTTCATACATATTCAAGCACCACAGTTCACTTTACCTCGATTTCATTTTTAAATCACTATATTTGAAGCACTCTGAAAGTTCTAGAGTGTTGAAAGGAGTGATGGTCACCAACTGATTGAGTTGTACACAGTATCGTAACAACCGTAGCAACCCAGAATTTTGTGGATCAATGAAGAGGAATGCTGCGTCAGTTGAAATGCGGGCAATATTTAAGAAAAGGTAGAAAATATTAAACATGTGTAATCACTTACCGTGCAGTTGTCATTTCCTATTTTACCAAAAGTACTATTATTTACTTCTGTGTTAAGAAAAAGTTTTAAACAAATTTTTTTGTACAAAATTGATAAATAAGGAAACAATAACGTAATTTACTAAGCGTTGAGGCGGTTGGGAAAGAGTTAAGGATAGTGCATGATATCAAACAGGTTTAATTTAAAGTGTTTTTAGATAATTAAATAGTTGAATGTTTACTTACTGTGTACTTCAATGTCTTAATGAAACAAATTAAATATTTTTGTATTCGAAATCCAGGGATCGGAATACCTTAACATTCACGGAGTTTTGTGTTGATTTACTAGTTCAATGAATTTGTCTAGTCGTTCAAGTTATCTCGATAAATTTCTTATCCCTTAACCAAGAACGGCTGGCCGAAGGTTCTTAAAAATATAAATTTATATTAATTTTATTACAAGTAATGATTTATGGATATTTACAAATGAATAAGAATTCTTTAAAATCTAAGTTATTATATTCTTATTATTTTAAATTTCACCTGATAGAACCTCAGCATATTCACTCTAAATCACTTTCGAAGTCAATACCAAATTTCGCCCGAAAACGCAAAGTGAAGGTGATGTATTCTAACAAGTTCAATACTTCACTCCTATTTTGGGAAGCGTTATTTCCAGCGAAACTTTTTCAGAACACTTTCACATTTCCTGCTTATACTTACATTCTTAGTGTGCATAAACAGAACTATATGGTCTGGTCTTGTTTATGCAACCTGAACATTTGGAGAATTGCTGTGAATACGGCTACTTATACTGTAATCAGGACCAATAGTGAGCTAAATTTCAATTCAACCGAAGGTTATAATTAGATAATAATTTCTTAATGACCTTTCCCTTGTGGAAGGCAGTCATCAGGAGTCTCTCATGCACTTTTTTCCTAAGGGTAGTAAAATCCCTTAAACGCTAAACTTTAATGTTTCTCACGAATCTCAGATCTTAATTCATTTATCCATTTTTCTGTTATTTAATTTCTACATATATGTTTTTCTTCTGATGCTTAGATATTTTTTAGGTATAATATACGTATAATTGATGTCTTCACTCTATTTCTACACAGTATAAATGTTCTGACGATTTTTCCACTCTTCTACACTCTTCTCTTGGCAAAATTCGTCAGACCTTTCCATTCTTCCACCACTAAAGACTATAAACTAATAGTGTTAATTTACCTACTCTTAACCAATCGGAAAATTTTCGACTGGTCACAAATGATTGTTAGCGAGTAATTTTCAGGTATATAATATAATGAAAAAAGTTAGACATCAGTAGTATGTACCTTTAAATCGTATTTATATATAAAAGTACTATTACAGTAAAAAATAACATACCCAACTCTGAATGCATTTTACTAGCACACCCTGTCGTAAGTAATGTAAAATTTAGTCCCTGATTGTAATAAGTTACAAACGTGAATATTTGAAAATTCGTAGTAACCTCCTTTAGATGGACGCTCTACGCCTCCACTGTACATTTTGAATGACCTTTAAACCCTAGAGAACTGTGAATTCTCATCAAAATTTATGTGTTTACCGTCCATTAGGACACTTTTCAATGCAGGTTATATCCTTACGCATCTCGTATCACGGAAGTTATTACTTTACCTCAATCTACTTACCACCCAACTGATCTCCATTTTACCTTCACTGCACCTGTAACAGTTTATGTTGTTTAATAAAATTTGCTTTCTACTTCATAAAGTAGTTTTAACCGCAATCAGTTAGAAAGGTGATAGTGTCTATATATTCCCGATAACGAGGTAAAAGTCTTCTAAGCAACCTCTTTCTCTTTTACACACAACTAATTGTTTTATCTTTCTTTCGAGTATTAGTACATTAAGGCAGCTATGCAAATTACTTTAGTTAGAATTGGACGCACAAGTTTGTATATTTTATCAGAAAATAACAGAAATGTTATTGAAGACCAAATCGATGCTTCCAGGCCTACGTCGTTTAAATGATAAAATGTCCATTCTTTGTCATTCGATAGACGCCAATTTAAGAAGTCTTATTGGAACTAAAATGAGAATATATTCCTATCTGAAATCTTCATGCTTAGGGAGTGTATGGCTTTTCAACTCCGCTTGTTTTTCGAACTATTCACAGGTATTTAGTTCAATTTTCACGTAAAGCACATTTGAGCTCTAAAAAGTGCCGGGAATTATTTTGGTCACTCGATTTATGAATAACGATTTCCAAGGGCATTAAAATAAAGTCATTATCAGCGCCAACTTACGATAACAAAACATTTAAATAAACTTATCTGTTCGGACTTTGTCTTTTGTGGAAAAGAATTTCTTTAAGTAGCATCTTTACAGGAAAGGCTTCAAAATCAAACAATCAGACGTACTATTGTAGGAGGAAATTGCCATCAATCAATCATGAGGGTAACAACCTAATAGGTGAATTTATAGGTGACAACATCGCCACTTTGAAAAGAAGCATCCTTTCTGCACTATTGTAATGTTAGGATCTCCAGGCTATGCCGCAATGATCTATGTGCCCAACCGATATGACTGGGCTACAGGGGAGTGAAATAAGACATAAGTGCAGTTACTTCAAGATCTCTTATTAATTCAAGGAAGACTATGTATATGAATATACGTCATCTTTAGACTGATGACACTGAAGGTCAAACCACATCCGGACAAATAAAAGTTTTAGCCCTAACTAACTATTAATTTGCCAGGTGTGACGTATGCCCTCATATAAATAAGGACGAGGGATGACTTACAGACCAAGTGGGGGAATACTTCATCCAGAGAAAAAACAATAACTCTTTGGCTTTGAGTTTGTTTGTTGGCTTCCTATCAAGAGGACGTCATAACATTTAATGATACAAAATGATGGGAAATGACTGGTGTATGAAATCTATATCATTTTTAGATTTCCCTAAAACATATGGCGAAGTATCAAGTTTTCCTAATTTATTTTGGTCAAACCTTTACACACGGAGGTAGCAAAATTGTTTAAAAAAAAATTAAAAGGGAGACAAGCAGAGGTTAAGGATAAAGTCGGAATATGAAATGGAAAATACTTCACTCAAGTTAGTTCCTCGGCATTTTCTTAATAAGTATGGCTTATCGTACTGCTTCACAGTAAAATTTCCAGGATTTGACCTTGAGTTTTCTGTGTGACCTCATGTTTATCACGCGCTGAGCTTATTAACACGTTGGTTTAACTAAGCCTTAGACGCCTTCAGCTTGCCAAAAAGGATTAAAAATATAGGTTTTTGCATAGTTTTTCTGTTATCTCATGGGTAGAATCGGAGTTTGTACACAATAGCATTCAAGTAATTTTATTTCCACCCCAAGAACTCTCAAACTGCACTCATTTTGTCAAGATTCTCTAGTAAGAATAGGGAACAAAATTAATATCAATGAATTTTTATTAATTTATTCTTAACCGACTAAATTTACCGCTGTACACATTTTTTACAATCTTTTTTTTAATGATATTTTTTTCTTTCCCACTGAAAGGAGTGTGTTGATTGTGTATGTGTTCTACCTGGTTCCTACCGGAATCGAAGGTGTCGGAACTTCATTTCCCTTTCCCTAATAAATAAACAGGAAGTTCCCCGTTAACGACGTGGCGCAAGTTTGACTTCATTTAAAGACTCCAATCACTTCTGTATATCTTTAATTTTTATAATTTATAATTATGAAGCAGTTTTTTCCTTCTCTATCAACATTCACAACTTGTAATGCCACTTTAGTCATCCAGATCAAATATGCTTATTAAAAACAATATTCCCTTTAAAAACCATAATGAATACCTTTTTAATTTTTTCAGTAAGTTCAGGCGTTAAAAAAATATCATTATTTCCAAAAAATTTTTAAATAATATTGAGAATAGTTTAGTTTCGTAAAACAAACAACCAAGTATTAATTTGTAATGGTTTGGATTGTCAATCTTGATATTTACTAAAATATCTTTAACTGAAAAATTATTTCTACTTAATTGTAGGGCTCAACTTATGTCCCAGATATCCATCTTCGGTTCTGACAACTGAGAAAGACCATGTTTAAGAAAAATACAAAGAACGAAGACCTATTCTGAATGCATTTAGAGCAGCATTAATCCTGCCAGTAAATGGAGCTTAGGAATCAAACCAAATTAAACTGAACGTTCCCGCGCAGAACCGTTCATATCCCTAAAGGCTATCAGGAAACGAAAGTTTTTCATCAGCAAGAAGATCAAGAGTTCCGCTGGACTACGGCTGTATTGTACAACTATAAAGGAATGACAGCAGAGGAGAGAAGTAAAAAGGGAAAGAAGAGTTGACAATTAGAAGAACGGTTACGAACTCCATCGCTGGACAAGTTTAACCTGGGTTGTGATAAACGATGAGAGAGTGGACAGATTTTACACACACTGTTTGTCAAATGAGGAACCAGAGGAAAATTTTCTTCATGAACTTAGAACAGCGCAGGGTTATTAGTCAACATGTTAGGTTCTACGTACTGAATGGATATATTTGGTGACTCAACTTCTAACTTTGAGAACATAGCAACTAATGGTAAAGT
Source organism: Hymenolepis diminuta (assembly GCA_900708905.1). Taxonomy (NCBI): domain Eukaryota; kingdom Metazoa; phylum Platyhelminthes; class Cestoda; order Cyclophyllidea; family Hymenolepididae; genus Hymenolepis; species Hymenolepis diminuta. The sequence continues at coordinate 3,408,020 of CAADRB010000007.1, forward strand.
GGCTCCGCGATGAGCCTTTAGCTATTCCATGTTATCTGTGCGCTAAGGTATGTGCGAATTAAGATGTCTGGGTTACCAAAGTGTTTGGGATTTTCAAAATCAAACCAACAAATATTTATAATCTCTCCAAAAAGTGATTTCCTGGCAATAAATACAATCTGCCAAGATGTATGAAATTAAAAAATAATATGCAAGAAACTTCCTTTTTGTCATTTTTCAATATTCTAAAGTTAACAGATCGTTGGAAAATTTGTTTCTGATATATTTTGGTGTCAAAGTTGAGATTTTTTAACAATTAAATGAAAATCGCATCATTAACATGTAAAATTAGAATAATATTAAATGAACTATGACTTTTCTATTTTAAAATTTTAAAACCGAAGTTTAAAATAATTTTTGCAACCAAAGAGATGACAAGCAACAAAAGGTAATAATCTAATTTGGCACTAAATCATTTCATTCACTACCAAATAGATTTAAAGCTCAGAAGTGTCACTAGGGGCAAAACAATATAACTAATTATTGAATAAGTTTACCTTTATTTATATCATTATAGCCAACATTGCAAACATTTTTATCAGGTTTAACCATGAGACCGCAGATAAATATGGGGAACTTTGAAATGGTCCAATAAGTGATAAAAGAGAAGGTTTGCTTATGTGTAAGATGGCTAAAGATCACTATGTGTGGGTATTTAGGAGGTTTGTAATGCTATAAATGCCTCTGTAAGTCACATTTATCTGCTTCATGATGTAGAAAGCTTCAAATTAATCAAGATGGCATGATCAACCGTAAAGTTTCAATATAACAAACTAAATTATATCACTTTAAATAATTACGTGAATAACGTCATTCATATCATGTTAAAGACGCTCTGCACATCATGCTCCAAATTACTGACAGTACGAGACGGGAAAGGATGCGTTTGTCATTTTGATGTGCAGACCATCATAGACTTTACAACTTGTGATGCATCAGCTATGTTTTGACAGCAATGAATGTTGTGTTTTATCTTATAAAAATGTACTTCATGAGGTAATGCGAATTCTATACAGGATCTGCTGTAATCATTGAATTTCAAGGCGTTCTTATAGTTCACACCGCGTATTCAATGCATTTGGGTGCTTACTGTTTTTCGAAGTGTTAAATTACAAGTGCAATAGTTACTGCACACTTTAAAGGAAATAACTCACAGTGTTTAACTTTTACGATCACCAAGTCGCTATCCCCATCCAAAAAAAGGAATACTACTTATATAAAAATATACACAAGTAATATTAAATCACTGCCTTACTCGTGAATTCAACTGCGTTTCTGCTTCTTTTGTAATAGAAAAATAGCTTCGTAAAGCTCTTGATAAATACCATAATAATGGCATTTTCTTACATGTTTTTCGATAGTGACAATCAATAATCTTGATAGATTTGATAAAATTTTACAGAAATCAAAACTTTCTTGGCATACTTACCCTTTCAACATTTTCAAAAGTGAAGCCTGCAGTTCTACTAACCTTATTGATTACACTCACCTCATGGTCGTACAGCTGAATTATTGTTTGAACAGAACAAATTCTCAATTTCGTATTGAAGATCAAACCACTTGAAATAATCTTTTAATGATAGTATCCTAAAATTTTTCACTAAAAAACTCATACATATTTAACCTGCTTCTTTATTAAAGAGAGCATTGTGTACAATTATAGGTTGTTTATTCAAACTTTTGAGCGTTGGATCCGCTTTTAATGTTTTTCAAGGTCTTCTGAAGGGTTCGGAGTAACGGTTTGACTAATGATTACCTTAATTCTCCAAAGTTTCAGGATTCTACGGCGGAGGGAGATAGATCTGTGTTGATTCCGTTTTCGGTTCGAAAGATATGGTTGTGTACTGAGAACGGAGATGTTAACGATGGCGCCCCCAGAATTAGACAGCTACGTGGCCGTCGGGTACCTTAACTGTAAGGAATTAAAATTCTCTTCCACGGTTCCCTCTCCTTGTGAAACGTGAAGTTACCTTCTCGCATTATCAACAAGTTGCTCATAGAGACTATTAAGATTAGGCAGTAAATGTAAAAGGGAGAAAAGGGAGATTAAAGCTCCCAAATAGAATAGAAGAGAATTGAGTGATATTTCTGGACACAATAATTTTGGCATTCCCTGATTGGCGAATATCTGGCGAAAGCCATTGATGAAGATATCGGTTGTTGCAGATTTAATGGGCATAACCTCCGGCCACTTTGAATACGAATCAACCAGGACTAGACAGGAAATTCCTCTGATAGACGAAGTAAGACTTAGACCATAGTGAGCACATAAAATCCTTACCTGAAATCTTTTATGGTTGGCAATAAATTGTTAATTTATTTTTCTTCGATAAAATTATCCATTTTTATCCAACAAAAATATTCTTTCCTTGGGTAGATACATATTTGACTATAAAGTTCGCAGATGAATATTCAAAAGCCAGAAACCTACTAGTACATATTCTTCATTTAGCGCTGAGTAGGGAATAAGTGACTAATCAAAGTTCACTGGTCCAATTCCCCTGTAGTCGCTCCCAAAATAATAATTTTTTAAGTCTATTTATATATTATTATATGTCACTGTAGCTTAGTGTCTATAGTTACGTAATTTGCAAAATCTTTTCATGTGGGAGAATAAGCTCATAGATCAGCCGAAGTAATAAAACATTCTGCTCCATCAAAAACATGATATTTATGTCCACCTTACTAAATTATTCAAACTTCTTTCACAACATATATGCATGCAATTTAGTGTTATCGCCTGTGGCTTTGAAATAACCTAAATAATATATGCATTTTTTACGATGCAACGGTATGTTAGTTGATAAAAAATATATAAGTAAATGCTTCCTTTAATGCTGACAAAATGTTGTTGTAGAAGAAATTTCTGATCACAAATCTTTCTGGAAGATATCATATTTTGAACTCATACTCTTCATACTCGCGTAATGTCAAAAAATAAACAATTTGAATAAATGTCGAAAGTTTTTAACCATGAAACTCTTATTGAAAGACCAATCAAGGGTTACAAAGTGTGCCTTTTGAACACCGATTACTGTATTTTTCTTTCCTTGTCCTTGAAACCCATGTGAATATTTAATTAGATTTCATGAAGCAAGTAAGCTTAGGGTTCTGTTATGTAATTTGAAGTTGGATTCGATTGCATTGGTTTATAGCAAGTGTTATTTTACTCTGGGGTGATTGCCGAAACTGAAAGTATTTCGATGCAAATCTACCTGGAAGTTTAATGTTAAAAAATTACCTAACATTCGATTCACAGATAGTTGCTTATGAAAACAGAATAAAATTATTACTAAATAATAGAAATTGAGACAAATTAAAGTGATAAACAACGATCATATCTGATCACTTTTGTAAATCTTAGAGTTGCGTTTCCACTTATTGACATGCGATGTTATTCATGGCCGTCACAATTCGTACAAAGAGAAATAGATTCATTCAGAGACTATGCTTACCACATCTTGTTAGTCAGTTGTCGAACTACATTCAGAAAAGTTCAATGAAATTAGTAACTTGCCAAAGTTTAAAATTTTTACCAACTGTAGTTTTGCAATAAATCATCTTCGATTACTTTTCATAATTAGATGGATTTCAAGTCGATTATAATAAGTTTCAATAGTAGAATCAAGGTAGTCTGTAACAAATTTTATGAGAAATCCCTTCCTGACTTTATGTTTATAACTATAGTAACCATCTGCATCTCTGCGAATGCACCAATGAAGCCTCAGTCTCGTAACCTACGATCTGATTGGCAATCACTGACCTCTGCGCAGCCGGTGCAAGCTTATTTAGGGAAGTAATATTGCCAAAATAATTGTAAATTTACCTGTAATACTCCGATATTCTGCATCTTTTGTGAGTCATTTTAGTAAGGATCACTAGCAAATTTCTCATATGTTTTTGCATGATCCCATTATTAATCACCTTTCCTTAGTGACCTCCAAAGAACTATGGAAAGAGCTAAATGTACCTAAATTATGTCGCGTTTCTCACTTAAAAGAAAATCCTACTTTACTATGATTCTCGTAGACTTTCCACACCATTGGATGCTCTTCGATGATCAGTATCACTTGAAACCTGACTTGATAAATTGAATACGTCACCAGCTACGGATAAAGCGTAATGTTTCTATTGTTGCTCCACACTTTTTCCCATTTCTTAAAGGTTGGTACATTATAGAATATGTTAATAGAAATATTATAATGAGATTAAAATAATTTAATATTCCTCCGTTTATTCCCGTCCAATTTAGGTTGTGGACAATATTCTTAATCCTATGTTTTAATTAAATATGCATATAGTTTCTTTAAATGATTCGGTTTCCTAAATTAAATAGTTCCTTTCATTTAGTGAGACATGCAATAAATAAGCCGGAAACCAGTCACCTCAAGCCATGAAGAAGCATAAAACGTGACTTGGGTTCCATGAATTATAGCTTTTAGACCACCTTGCAGACTGAGGAGAAGGAAAATCATAGTCTGACTTAATCTTAATTCTGTTAATTAGTGTTTAGCAGTAGTTAAAAGGATTAAAAGAAAGAATTAGGGCGCGATAAAGCCACACCCGAAATTATTCTTATCAATTCCCTTTTTATCTATTTAGTTACAATCGAGACATCTATATAAGTTCCTCCAAAAAAAATAATAATGTGGAAATGAGTTTTCTGCAATAAATATTACTACGTATGGATAATGGGAAAATTTTTAGACAAATGGAGTACTTGAGAAAAGAATCCAAATATAATAAAACCCGTCTATTCATGCCTAAACAGAAACTGGATGCAGGTATTCACCCGATCTTCTAAAATATTTCAAACCGATTGACAAAAGTGCTTACAACACTTCACATTGGTAGAAGGAAGGTATAGTAAAATCAATCTTATGGGAAAAGCGTATTCTGCCACTTCACTAGCTGACTGCAACTGACCAGTGCTGTCAGCCACATCACCATATGTACACTGGTGAGCATCTGTTTCATAAAATCTAGTCACTAAATGTGCAATTCAAATACTAATATGCTAGCAAAATGTTTATCATGACAAATCAAAACAGTGTTATATCTTTATTCGTGTGAACCAGGAGCAGCAAAATGGATCAAATAGACAAATATGAAAATGACTGTAAAAACAAAGCTATCTCAAAGATCTGACTCTACCTTAATTTTACATTCAACATATTCTCCGATTGAAATTGATTTTCTTATTGCTGTAATGTCCAATTAGGCCGCCATTATAATGTATGGTCGGTTGCTTAGACCCCAGAAAGTGAGGGAGAAGACTGCATAAATCAGAAAAAATTAATGTACTAACAAGACCGGACCAGACCAGATTTACTGATGCTACTAATAATCTATACATATAGGGTGCGTAAGGTATCTGAGGATACTTAGATATTCACAGTTTAAACTAACTCGATAATAATTCATGTATTTTATATTAAAAGATCTTATGGCAGATACTACTATCAGTAATGAAATGAAAAGACACGCTGCAATAGTGTCTGTAAAAGTCACACACAGCAGTTTAGGAATTGTAAGATTTATAAAAATCGCCACACCTTTCATTTAGGAAGTTAGAAATGAGTTAAATGAAAACAGTATAGATAAATTCGCCACGAGCAGGAGAAAAGAGTATTGTCGACGCTCTGCTGACTCACCCATTCACTCACTCACTCACTCACAACACCTGAGTTTGCCACAAGAGTGCATGGTATGGACGAAAATTACGGAAATTCAATGTGCTAGATATCTTGCCAAGTATCTTCAAGTGACTGAAGGAATAAAAATGCATAAGTAATGTTGTTCATCAAGACTTCGAATACAAATCATACATTCTTAGGCGAGGTCGTCAGTTTATGCGGACAAAAACAACTCTGGAGAATCGTTTAATGCATGCAAAATAATTCTTTAATAGATTGAAGCACCTAAAAGAACAGGAATGTCTCTGGTTTTTCTCTGATAAAAAAACTCCTGTCGGGATGAAAAAGTCAATCAAAGGAATGACAAATGACTGCGAGCGGACCCTACTAAAGTTCCAACTGTTAGGCATGCTCACGACATATCTAGCAACAGTGATGCTTTACAGTGTTGTTGGCAGTGAGAGAGGAGCACCATGTCTCCTCCATTGTTTCCACGGGGCCTTAGAGTCAATGCAGGTGCCTGTGTGGAGACTCTTTAGACCATTGTCGTTTGGCAGTGTAGTCAATATGAAAGACCCTATGTTTTCTAAAAAGATTTGCCTCCATCCTATAAAGCTCACAAAACTCAGGATCGGATTGATAGCCGAGAATTTTCATCATCATGTTACATCAAACTTATAGCCACTTAACTACTCGCCAGACCTTACTACATGTGAGATGGGCGTGGCTGAAAAGGAAGTAAATGAATATTTCCATAACACCAAATTCTTCAATCATTAACAGTTTCATTTTCCGCTTTTCGAAAAGTGCGTAAAGTGTCCTGGGATGTCTTCACACCCTGTATATAAATTGTGATTAGCCAGAGAAGAAGTGTCCGATATTCCGACATAGCAAAATATGATTAATCAGGCAAGGGTTGATTTCATCATATCATGACTTGTCATGGTCATGACTTGAAAGTAATATGACGATGACGTGGCATCAATGTTGAAAGTTCGGTGCAAAATATAGCATTGTTTCGCCCTCCTTTCAGTTATGTGAAGCTCTTTGGCAATCTCCATTATGTGGATCTTAGATGTGCAGGATTTATTTGCAGATTTATTTATGATTAATTTTCCTAATGTATACTTCATTTAGATTTTAATTTCGATCGTACCTATCAAAATAAATCAGTCTTTTCGAACTGCTGGAATGCAATTGTCTGCAATTCTCAACCAGTGAATATGTACCAAATATCTATTTTATCAATAAAAAGTACATATATTAATTGATAATACTTTCATGATTCAAAGTTAAATGTAGATATGAATTACTGTTGACCAACTAAGTTTCCAACTATCAGTAACAATGGACAGGAGGAAGCAATATTTAATATTGGTGATACATTAAAAAAATTCATTAAATGTCGAGACCAAAATTTGCTCCTTAACCGCTTGGTTTTTATTACACTTCTTCCTAGAAATGAAGTCTCATATTGGCTTATCAGGTAGCCAAACTATACATGACCTCCTATGTGCATAAACAAGGTCTGGAGGGATCGCTAAATCCATGGCGAGTGCAGGGAATAGCTGTAATGCGTTCTCATTTACATATGGATTACAATCTCTTTTTAGGAAATAGTTGAAAGTGTTTGGTTAAATTCAAAGAGAATCTTCTAGGTCGTTTATCTGCTAATTACTTTGCAATAAACAAACTAGACGCAAACCCTTTCTGTATCATCTCAATCAGACGTATTCTACAGCTGTCTAGTCGTCTGACTTTGTGAATATTGGTGTTGGTAATTTAGCGGTATAGATACCCCTGAACTCACGACCAGTGACTTAATACTGTGAGTATCCCATTTAGCAGTAGAAACCGCTAATCTCGTCATAAATACTCGCTATCTTGCAAGCAATTACCACCCTATATGTCATCGTAATTGGAAATCTTGTGCAGCAATACACTCATCGAGGTACACTATTGCCGGTGTATGAGGCATCCGCATGAATTTACCTCAGAATTATTTAATTAATTGCTTTGGATGATATTCAAATCACCTGTGCATTGTACTACTTTGATTCATCATTGCAAATTGTATAGCTAGTTCACTCAATATTTATAGTGCTATTAAACTTAAAGCCTTACGAACTGAATGCTTTGCTAAAGTAAAAACTTTTCAATCTTTCCATTTTCAGCTACTGGTTTATCGCCCTTAGTTCTAAATCCACCTTATCATAATCCGCTATTTCAATGCTCAGGTTTATCATATTCATTTGTCTTGAACAACTTCACCTTGTCATAGTGAATTTCAGGTTGTTTAGGGGATTTTCTTCCTATGAGCGCTCTTTTTGCCCATTAGTTTTTATAGTTTCCTTTCCTAGGACTGTAGCGCTTGCAAATTTAATTACAGATGGGACTATTTTAGTCTTCGGTGCTTTTTCCAATTCCATGGTTTCCTTTCTTCAACTATGGTCACTTAGCCACTTCTTTATTAGAGTTTTAGAATGTATTTCTAATGCGTAAAGTCGATTACTTTTAGCTTATTTCTCAGATTGTAAAACGAAAATCAACTCACAACTTTCTCTTCAGATAATGAATTTTAAAGCAATTTAGTCATATAAGGTTAAAATTTACAAAGTTTACGATATATAACGGTTTTACATTGTTGGTCACTAGTCATACGTCAGAAGTGTGTAAAGATTAGTGAGGATACTATCGGCAAATGACAGAGTTTATTGAGCAACGGAAAATCTACATGCTAATCTTTATAATTGACGGTGACTCCTTCAATTGACAAATGCCCATATCCGTCGTCTGTATTTTATTCCGTCCATTATTTTCGACCCATCGATTGAACTCAATCTACATCGACAATTTGTTCATATTTTGTGGCTAGCAAATCTTTAGGAAACAATTTCCTTCTTTTGCCTAAGAGATGTATTTTTGCTACTCTTACTCTTCAGTATATTTGTTAGAAATTCCGTGGCTCTGGAATGGAGCTTCAGTGATTAACAGCTTAATAAGGTCGACATCTCACTCAGCAGTAAGGAGTGATAATCGTATGTTGCGGCATTCTTCTTCAGTCATTAATTCTTTTCGGAAATTCATTTTCAAATAGCAACTTCGAGCATGTGAAGCGTAAGGTAGCTTAGAAAGTATGGATAACTGGGATACTCAAACTTCTAACCTTCTCACTTATATTAAGTTAATATATTAACTTTATTATTTCTGTATGATTAACTTACTTAAAAATTGGACATATTAAATAAAATTTTACATTATGACAACAATCCGGCCAATTTTAATATAATAACTTCAAATATACCTTCATATATGCTTTCAAATTTCCATTAAAATTTTCAATATTGTCAAACGTGTTTGACACAGAAAGTACGAAATATTGGAGCAGTATTCTCACGAAGTTTCGATACGATTTTATAGAGGTTTCAAATGTCAAAATTGCCGAATTGTCTAAAACCTCAACCTCTGTTCCTTCTCCTCCGTTCTAAAGCAGAATTCTCTCGACCTTGAACTCATAAAAAGTTTCATATATCCAAAAAGGATGGGGAGTTAGAATAAAGGCTTACTGTCTTTGTCACGCGATTCATCCTAGTTGGAGTTTAAAAAATGTTTTGCTGGTGAACAGTAAAAGAGTATGGGTTGTATGTAAACCTCAGAAATATAAATTTACCTAAATTGTTAAAAGTATAGCATTCAGAAAAATTTTATCGTATAAGATAATCAGGATTCTCTTTGTTTGATGTTTATTTTAATCACAGACTAAACGTTTCACTAAAATGAAAATAGGAGTGTAGCGACCAACCGTTCTTTAAACTCAGACAATTTCAGATGTTTGCTTTCCTCTAGCATCTGAGAGCTTAGAGTTAGATGGTGAAATATGTGATCATGTAGCCACAAGGGAATTCGAGTCACTGTTCATGAATATTAATGTAAATATATCTTTTACCATTTAAGAACAGCATTTTTGCCTTCCTCTCCACCTGTTAACTTGAATTTTTAAAAGCTCTACGTTTTTATATTCGATTTGTGTTTGTAATACAAACATTGACTGACCATATGGACTTAATAAATTATCAGGCAGAACAGTCAGTATACAGAGAATTTATGCAAACTGAGATAGGTAATACAGGTAAAAAAAGTTGCGCCATAACGAGGAAGTGTCGAGCACAAATTAATAACGGATTTGAGGATGCACTTTGGATGCAAAGTTAAAATGATACTGAGCACTATCAGTAGTAGATTTAATAGAAGAAGAAATTTAAAGTGCAAAGGAATATGTTATGATCTGCTTTTCTGTAGGATGCCTTAACCGACTCTTAGATCCCTTAAGACATTGCAAAAGTTACAAATGCGACCCGACAATACCACAATACAAAATGACCCAAATCACCATATCAAAATAAGATGCATGTTTTTGTTTCGGAAGGTCAAATTATATTATGCGCCATTTAAAACCGTAATGTAAATAAATTAGTTTGAATAAAAGGATATTGAGAGATTGAAAGTCGATCCTGAAAAATAAAGCTGGATGGTTGTTAGTATCTCCTTCTAATTTTCAGTTTGAGATATATGAGAGCCTTTCCTCCAGTTGAAGCCAGGCTGGAAGGGATTTTTTTAAATTTTAGAACAGAGTATTTAAGAGAGCGAATTATCTTTCACATGCATTTCACGTAACTTACGAAGTAGATTTAATTTGTCTTATAGTCGAAAAATATTAACAGAAAGAACCATATTCATCAATTGCGTGACGACATCTATTCCGACTGTAATAAGATATAAGAAATAATAGCTAATTAAATCAAAAGAACTGTACTCTTTAATTGTCACAAATTTTCTTCATCGCTGTGGAAGAACTCTTCTAAAGCTTTATCACTGAAATGAATTCCCAATCAAATAATTTGCTTCCAACATAACTGTATGTACTTGCATTCACTTACATATATTTATATGTAGTAGCTACTACAGTCAACTTAAATGGAATTGTGCATCGCCCACGTCATTTGACCCACACAACCATCAATCTCCAGTGAACTATAAAGACTGGCGTTGTTATTAGATTCTACCACATCGGATTTCGGTGTTTCTTTTGCTATACTTGGTATCTCCTGAGGACCATTTTTAAAATAAATGTTTTGCGTTTCCAAAGTGAAAGGCGTTTTGATGGAGATGAGAGAAGTTTGCATCATAGCATTGTTTGACTGACCAATATAAAACGAAAATTTTGTCGTTTCATTCATTGGAAGAGCTTCGATAAAAATGAAACTTTCGGCATGAAACATCTAGGCCATTTAATCAAAATTTATCAAAAATTGTCTCTACGTATGCTTATGCTTATTATTTTTTATAAGTTTAATTACAATTTATTCAATATTCATACGATTTTGTTTTATTATTATTAGATCAAGTTCAAGAGGTTATAAAGACACAGATAACTGTGATTGAAAAGCTCAACGTATGAAAGATAAATTAGGAATTCTTTATACCTGGCGCATGTGGAAATGTCATTTTTTGTTTTATTAAATTTGACACAAAGTAATACAAATTAAAATATCTATAGTTATAAACTTTTCAAAAAGCATTTCTGTTAAGTCGCTTGCACGCAACCTAATCATGCAGTGTGTTTATGAAAATTGATGAAATCAGCAATGGAGCCATTTTATATAAATATCAGCCATAATAAATAGTTCTATTTTCGAATATTGAAATATCAGTGTTTAAATAGGCAAACATTTCGAGAAATTATCGATTAGATTGTGTGCTTAATGTAATTACCGTTACTTTATCTTTATAACTGAAATTTGTATATTTCTGTCATAAGATCAGCCAGTTATCAGTATTAATAATAACCGCGTCAATTCTGGAAAATTTCCCGGATCCCATGATTTTAAAAGGAATACATATTTAAAACAATGCCCGCAGATCAGGGTGTGCACTCCATTCATCCGTCTTTATTTACAAGAATATGAAGTTTCAGTCATTATATTCTCGGCAGTCCCTTGAATTGACAAGCTTTTAATTTCTGTCTTAAATTTATATCACATAATGTGTCACAGGACATCCCTCCTCTGTTAATAAGTTTTTTCTTCAAGCTAATGACAAAAGACTCCCAAAGATAGCCTTGCCCACACTTAGAAGAAATAAACATTTTCAGTCGCCATCTTTACATTTAATTTCAGGTAATATAGAGCTCGTAGTTTCCGCCTCTAGGATGGTGGTTTTACTACCTCTAAATTAGCAGTTTAATATTATTGACATCCCAGTTAGTACTGCGAGGTGTTCTTTTGAATATGACAACAAATGTCTTATATATTACAGCCAAAAGTGGTTGATAAGCAGGAAAACTCGACTTATCATTATAAAATCATTGATGGCTTTGATAATTGCCGATAAGTCTTATTCATTATGTACTTTTGAAAATGAGCTCATAAATGAAGAGTTGGTATAGGATGAACTCAATATTATAAATGAACCAGCCTATAAAGACACGTTTTAAGTTATTTTCATACTATGAAGCAGTCTATTGATTTGATGATCTTGGTCTGTTAAATAATTAAACATACTGATCTGACACGTGAGAGAATACCTCCAAGTTCTAGTTCCAGTTATTTGAACAAGAGTGGAAAAATTCTGTTTGAAGAACTGAATTTCCCCTCACAAAGCGTCTCTTAAAGCCACTCAAGTAGAAAACTGCTGTAAATATCCCTTTACAAAAAATGCACTTTTAATTTCCATTTTCTCGACTAACAGTTATTATAACTTTTGTACATTATCAATATTAGGAACTCTTAAAGGATTACAGAATTTGCGCCTCATAATACTCGCAAATGCATGCAAAGAGATATCTTTTTCTTCCTTCTTAACGCATGAAATTTATCTGATACATATCACATTAAGTTCATGAATCTTCAAGTCCTAGAGGTCTCAACAAATGGTCTGGTTAATGACTAACCACTTGCTTAAATTAGAATTGATGAGATAACATATCCAAATCTTAACACGTCTTCTTCATTCTCATGTGAGGGATCAATAGAGTATGTATTTGTGATATTATTTACCCGTTAAACTTTTCCAATTGAAATGGGAGATATCCACAACTTTTTGAGGACAATGTTTCCTTCCACGTTGCTAAAAGGAAATAAATCGACACTGAAGTTAAGATCTCGGTATAAATCCTGATCCAAAATTGCTTCCTAGTAGGGGAAAATGGCATGAAATTCTAAGAAGAACCTCTAGAGGGAAGCATTTCAAAGTGTTAAAGTAATTAATCGTCAGAAAAGAACATTTTCTTTTATAATTTATATTTATATAATTGCAAATAAATGCATAAGGGAAAAGCCAAAATAATTAATTTAGGGGTCAAATAAAAAGAGTATATTGAGGTTTTTAATGTAGTCAAGATAACAAGAATTTTGCTTGATTTGAATTCTGAATGTACAGCGTTATCCAGGGTGAACTTCACGCATATCTTTATGTTGAAAGTTGCAAATAATGTTTGCGATGGTCTCTCGAACTGATAGGAATTTTGTATCCTGTCTTACATTTAGGACACAGATTACGTCCTCGAGATTCCTCTCTTCTTGCCCGTTAAAATTTTGTAAAGTAGACGCCCAAAGTACAACCTTTTTGTACCTTAACCGAATAACCGCTTTCAGTTATCCTTAAATCTTTTGACTATCGGGTATGATGGCCTATCAAAATAGAGGTATTGTGGGATGGGGGTTTTAGTCCATTCAAGACTTATCGGTTGCTAAATTAATACTAAGAATATCCCAATAGCAGTAGAAAGCCGTCATCTTCTGCAGTGAAAGTGTCTTGTTTTAGCGTACGAAAGTTAAAATTTTCGATTCATTGGCCTTTTTGTCTAAAATTTTGAAAGCTTACTTATCAGATGACTTAATTTGACCCCTTTGACTGTGTCATTGGAATTACATCGAAGTCTACCGGAAACAAATACGTAAAGACATCAAATAATTTTTTAAGTATAATCAAATGTTTCAATTACCACTTAAATGGTCTAAATAACCGCAAAATGAACCTCAATTTTTATAATTTAATTCCAGCTACGTGTTGTATACGCCAATGCGGTAATATACAATTGACTTTCTTATATTTTAAAAGTTTAAAATTTTTGTATTGGTTTATAGAATGAACACTACTAAACTCCGCTACGTTGACATTACATTACCTATTATCATCCTGCTGGTATCTCGATTACTGGAAGAATTGTATCTAAAAAGAAACCCGTTAATTTTGTCGGGCACCGCCAAAAAGTGGAAAACAGAAAACAAATCTTGACATTTAAACAATTGGACATCATAACAGGAAACTTTACACATTGTCCGAACTATTTATTGCGTATAATTTGAATCCAAAGATCAAATTTTGTTAAATAATTCTAGAAGCTCTGGCTTCTCGATCCTCTTCTCCTGACTAATATCAAACTGCTTTCTCAGTTTCCTGCCTTTAGGTAAGTTCACATACTTTGGTAAGCAATATCGGTAAGTAATCAATAAATCAATCAATACCGTAATTTTTATTACAGTAGGCATTGTCTTCTATAAATATATAATTTATTGGAACGTAAAAGTGGGATTCATTATTTCCTACAAGACATCAAATGGAAATTGTATTTCAGCTCTTGATAACAGAATGTTACAAAAGCAGGAAATACATTTTATCTGGAACCCTATAAGCTAAGTTCCTAATTCCATCAAACATCATTTTTGGTATGTTTCATTATTAATGTTGCAGAGCGTATTGTTGGAAGAATTCGAAGGAATAATGAGAGGATGTATAAATATAGATCCAGTAGCATATTTGTGTCGCTTGTGAATAAAATGAGAAAGATTTTTGAAACCCACTTGGAATAATACAATCTATAGCAAATATATAAGCAATGATACAGTGGAACCTGTATTATCAAAAACAGGCCAGCAGATGTTCTGTTGAATTAGAATATGTGATTTAAACAACAATGAAGGCGACAACATCAAAAAAACATTGAAAGATTCTTACTCTATTTGATTTCTCAATAGTTTATGTCCCAACTTTCTTGGATAAAGATCTTATGATCTGACTCAAAACTGACTGCTATTTCAGAAAGAAGTAAAATGATGCCTGAATCTCAATAATTCAATATGTTTTTTGATATTTTAAGCATAATCAAGTACATAGAGGTAAATGAGACAATCTGATTGACTTAAATGCACTAATTTTCCTTGAGGCCAACATTCTACCTCTATATAAACGTGCATTTATTATTATTACACACAGCAAAATAAAAATAAATTAATAATTTTTTATTATAAGAAACAACTGACATCGCAAAGAGAGTTCAATAATCTTAAAGAGTGAGTATCTAAAAGTTAGAAAGCCGCGTCGAGGTACCAAAGAATATTAAAGGAACGATATTTACTGAATTGGCAGTTCACCTTTGTAAGATTCAAGTTTCACGTTTCTTTTCTCGATTGATGTACAGTATGCCTTAGTTGATTAAACATAAATGGATTTTTATTTAAGGTAGTTGATCTACTCAGGTGTTTCACACTGAAATGAGTCCTCAATTTTCCAATGGAACTTTAGTTTTAGTTTGAAATGCCCTAAATTGATGCAAATGCAAACTAATCCTGAAACCTCTGTGTCAATCGTGGCCTTACAGCCTTATCAGTGTTTATCCTAATCGTAGATTTATGCAATTGAACTTGCATATTTGAAGACTCTGTTATGCTACCAACCTCCGCTTCAGCTCCACTTCCCTTCTTGTGATTTCTTGTCCATTTCAGTATCACTCAACGCAACTTTATCTTCAATCTATTTTTCTATGTGTTATAAATCTAGACCATATCTCCCTTCTGCACATCCACGACTTTTTAATATTCCTATGCACCTTTCGTTTTTTTAAATTTTGAAGGGCTTTGGAATTTTATAAGAAATCTTCTCTAAAATAAATGCTCTCAGTTGTATATGCAACCAAAATATTATCATCATTTTTTCATCTTTCAGAGTAATCTATATCTTTGGTTATATTTCCGGCAACAAATAGCTAAATGTCATTTTAACTGGAAATTTTAAAACAGCCAGTAATATCAAGTGGTCCAGTAATTTTCAAATTCGTTTAGAATAGGTGATTTTATTCGTAACTTCAAAAGTTAGCCCAGGAAACCTTTCTGTTTTGCCAACCAAAATACTTTTTCGCTGTTTTAACTTGGAGGCAAACTACCCAGTTTTGGGGTATTCTAGGCAATCTTTATTATGTCTGTTAATGTGATAAATTTTGTATTTCAAGCAATTTATGTAGCATGATAAATCAAAATCGTGTAATTTATAATCCTACAACAGCATGTAAGCACGGAAGATTATGAAAGCTTTAATACCAGGTGAGGCAAGATGAGATAAAGTAGAGTAAAAGAACGTTTTAGGAGTCAAACCTGGAAGAACTTCTTCATCACTTTTAACTGGATGGATTTAATGCATTATATTTTAATGTTCCACAGTTTAAACCTAAACATTTGACTACTGGATTTCCAAGTACTTTCTTGTTCGTAATCTTCAAAATTCATTGACATATTGAATTGACGAGGATCCAGTCGATTCAGTCATCCTTTCTAAAAGCCAATAGTGAGTGCTTCCTACAATTTGGGGGAGGGGTTATTTTGAAATTAATTTAAATTAAACATTAAGTACAGAATTTTTCATTTTTAATGACCATAAGTACTCGGCATGGTTTATTCAGATAATTATGTAGTTATTTCATTATTAATTACTTTGTCGCATTCGGAGGTAGAATAAAAAACTTAACAACAGTCACAGAGTATCAGACGAAGCTTTTTAACCGTAATAAATTTCTCCGTTTAAGGAAACACAAAATTTTATTAAATATTTATATTTGATTCTTAAAATTAGAATAATATGATCAGCCACTCATTTTATTAAACTTTTCAATAGCCGAAATACTATAGATTGAATTCACACATTACGAAAGATGAATTCCTGATATTTAAATAATAATACTAAGCGAAGTGTGTAAAATTGTTAAATTTAGAATTCAAATGAACTGAAACTATTTTGGTGCCCCAACGCTGTTATTATTTCTAGACCTCTCTTCCTTTACTTCCTATTAAGTTATTTTGCCGTGGCTCGTCTTAGGATGCTTTTGCAAAACTAAAATGTGTTATTTTACTATTTTCCTAGGTATCAATAATAATAAAATTATTAAAAACGAGTCTGTTGAGGCTAAGATTAACAGCTTTCAGCTGCTGATGCAAAGACTTTTACTAATAACAAACAATCACACTTTTTAAATTAGAAAGCAAAGAGTTGAGAGTAAACTAGATTGTATTGTACAACGGCAATGAAAACTTGAGTGAGGGAGAGAGAGAGGGATGGGAAAATAAAGAGAGAAAGAAAAATAGGGCTAAGAACGAGGAAAAGCTTGAGAGTTGAGTGTCTGCACCATAAATCTTGTAATCGTCGTGTCATAAGATTTTACAGAGAATTCAGATTTATTGCGAAAGAGGCGAGAACAAATCACCAATCAACCATCGCCAACTGAAGAGTTCGAAAGCAGTTCATTTAAACGCTAAAATGTAAGCACAAATTTTTCAAAGCGAATCAAATTTCTATTGCTCAAAAATACCGAGAAATTTTCGGGGATTCCTTTAGATCTATTATTTTTTATATTTCGCAAATACGGTAATCATCATATTATTACATTGTATCGATATAGCAGTTATTTAACAGGGATAAAATAACAGGCGTTACACTATATTACTTATTTACCATTAGTCAGTTAACCTGGATACATATACTCATTAAAATAATTATTATTCGTTATTGAGGTATTGTTTATATTCAATAAGATTGGTGAAATAGGGCCACCGCAAATTTTCACACAGTTTTATTAATCAAATACACTCATGCAATACATTTTACTTTAATCTAAATAATTAAATAACAACATAAAGTTGTTCTCGTTGAATTTATTGAAGGGAAGATGAATGAAATTAAAAATGTTAAGTGTAAATGCATTACTGTTTCCTGTAATTTTATGTTAGATACTGATTCAGTTGAAGGCTTATGGAAAGGGTAAATGACTTATTATTTTCCATAAGCATGCAGTCATCGTCATCATCAATGTTGAAAAATGAGTTAATAATTAAAACAAGCTGTGAATGGAGATTCCTATAGGTATCAGAGAATAAAACTAATGGAGTGAGAAGAGTTTTGCTCCATCAAGTTGTCAGCTTTATGCTCAATAAGTACAGTTCATTGGGTCATGACCTATAATCCACTTGCATAGTTCCTTTGTTTAGCTTATCAACTTGTAGACTTAATTGAATGGTAAGGGGAAAAAATATATCTATGGGCAATTTTTGACAATTTCAATAAGCAAATAATTAAAAATAGGGTAATTCTAGTGTATTTTACCGTCTGAAATAAAGTTTGTTGCGAATTGAGCCTATTTCGAAATCTTTCAAATTGTACTCATTCGTTTTTCATAATTTTGAAAGCCATGCACGCACTTCGAGGGTATTCGTATATTTTGTTTCCCTTATCTATTTACTGAGACGGTGGTGAAACCGAGAAACTGAGTTGGTATATTTTTTACCTTTCCGACTCATCCTTATCATACACATCGTAATTCAGTTAGCACGAGTTTCATAACGCTCAACTGCCTCTTAATATAACCATAACTGCTCAGACATCAGGAAGAAAAGAAAGGAGGAACTCAGTGGTTTCAAATAAATTAATTTGGTCATATATAACGAGATACGTGGAATACTAAAAAATAGTAACATATTCCCCTTCGAGTGTGCAAATACAACATTTGATGATCGAGTACATGAGAAATGAATATTGTGCATTTTGCTCAGATGAATCGAAAATATTCGATCTGTCTTCCTAACAGTGACAAAAGACTCAATCGAAAATAGAGTAATTCTTAATTAATATAAGTCTCTATAATAGAAAAACCTAACCTCTACATCACTCGTATTACATACTTATTACCATTTTCACAATATTATAACTCTTTCTATCAGGAGACCTTTGAAATTTCAAGTTAAATTAATATCTCAGAAAGAAGAAAATATAATGTTTATCACATTCTGAATTCAATTACACTGTTTGCATTCATTCGAATGAATATAATCAATGTTGTCTCATAATTCCGTTCTCCTAATTCCCTATTTTGTCCTCAGGGGAATCTTAAAGAGGCTGTGTGGTTAAAAAGTTTCAATTCTGTCAAATAAAAGTTGGTTTTTGGATAAATCTATAGTGATTCACTACCTAAAGAAGGGAAACAACACTGAACTTACGACCCAGTATTTGATCTTGTGACAACAAGCGAAGGCGCCCGACTTTCAGCTTAGTCAGTAGGGCCCTCTAATTATTAATCGATATAATACCAACTGATTAGGAGGGATATAATTAAATAATTGGTTTTATATAATAGTATTGTTAATTACGAAAACGGACAGGGTTAAAAATGCAGATAAAAGAGAACAGAAAATTCAGTGACAAGAAACTATTAAGACATGGAGAACTATACATCTTGTGTAAGAAATCCCAAAACTTCCATTTTTGAGATGGTGTATTTTATTGCATCCTTTTCTTCCGGAAGCATATGCTTACAATCTAAATTTAGAGCAAACTGTGGCATTAAGAAGAGCTTTAACTGATATAGTCTGGATAGATTTTTAAAAAAACTTATTTAGGTGCATCTGAATGCTTAATTAATGCTTCTTCTTAATTTTGAATAAGTTTTGTTGAATTAATATAGTCCTTGCAAGATCTATTGTTTATTAATATTTTGTCAGGGAATTAATATTTCATCATGCTTGCAAAATTTTATTAAAAAAGTAGCTGAGTTTTATTATATAATATATTCTTTAGTGCTGTGTTGCTGTATTTATTGAACTCATTTCAAGGATAAATAAGATAGTAGATTTCACTACGGCCAATAGGCAGATTCCTAAGTTCTACAGCATTATCACTACCATTATTAATGATCATTTTATTTTCAATAAAAATGCGTATATTTAAACTCTTTAATAAATGAATTTTATTATTTTAACAGCTACCGCCGCGGAAGAAATACGATCAGCACTGTTTTTAAGTTCAATGAATATTGAAATGCTTTCAAAATATCTAATAGTGTGAGACACTCACAGAGGAAATTTCTCTTTCATCCAGTTAGTTCAATCATCTCAGACTATTTCATTAGCAGATATCCTCTCGCAGCAAATC